>PVKA01001171.1:7500-31858 GCA_004027165.1 Ctenomys sociabilis | reverse complement strand
GTAGCTGTTTGTGTATCTTATTTTTTATACCTGAATTACATCAAAGATTCAATAATTAATACTTTCTACCCTGTTATTTTCCTAGTGGTTGTCCATAGTACTAGAAGCTGACATAATATCCTGTCCAACCACCATTAGTGCAAATCTTGCCTCTCATAGGATTATGTAGAAGCACAGCATTATCTATCCCAACTGTACTGTCTATACACACACATCATAATTCTTCCTTTCTATACCCCTTCCTTTGTCTACACCTGTCAGAGATGGGCAATCCATTGTCATTCAATGGACTTAGGTGCTTGAACAATACAATCCAACACAGTCCAGCACTCCACAACAATAGTGAGTTATCTGAAGAAGTTGTCGACCATAGCCATTTACAGCTCAGCTTGATATTATGGCCCTGTGATGTATACTTCATTTTTATACTTTTCTACTGGATGGTTAAGACCTAGATAGAGCAAGACTTACATACCAAAGGCCTGAGTTCAATCCCCGCCCCCCCCACCCGCAAAAAAAAAAAAAGAGAAACCGAATATCAGTATGTTATTCTTGTGCTGCCTTTCTGGGATCTTGGCTATTTTATGTCTCAGTGTATTTTTAATTGGTTGAAGTTATTTGGCATTCTGTAGGCTTCAATTACCTGAATGTGGAATTGTTTCCTCATATTTGGGACGTTTTCTACTGTTACTTCTGCCCATATTCTTTTCATCTCATTGTATTGACTCTTTTTCATTGATGCCTATTAGTCTCACATTGTTCATCTTTGTATTGTCTTGCACGTGATGAATTATTTTTTCCTGCATCATAGTTGTTTTTGAGAAATATTTTTCTTGTCTTTTCACTAGCTGTACCAGCATCTTCAGGATCTTAAACTCTCTCTTCACTTTCACTCAAATGATTTTGCAGGCTTGTGACTGAGATATTAAGTTCCTCTTTATCTGTCTGACTATTCTTCATGCAATCTATTTCTTTCTTTTATTGCTCATTGAATGAGTCTGTCATTTTCTAATCTCTTTTTTTAATCAATGTATTTTCAGAAGTAGCTATTAATTCTGTTACTTAAGAGTTGTTTTTTTTTTTTTCCATGTTGGGTTTCCTCCATGTGTTTCTGTATTTTATTCTTTAGATCAGATACTATGAATTCAGGAATTTCTTTTTTATTTCAGAAAATAATTTTGATTTAAGTTCCTCTATATCTTTCTGCTGTTGCTCACTTAATTCTGACACTATTAATTCATGCATTTCATCTGAGCTAGGATCCTGTACACTTGTTCTGTGTATTGGGTTTCCTCCATTTTTTTTTTTTTTTTTGAATTTGATTCTTTACTTTAGATGCTATGAATTCAGAGATTTCTGTTTTTGTTTCAGAAATTAATTGTGCTCTGAGTTCCTCTATACCTTTCTGCTGCTGTTTCTTTACTTCTGAAGCTATTAATTCATACATTTCAACTGAGCTAGTGTCCTCTACACTTGTTTTTGGTGGTCTTGAAGCCTGAGATTACATTTTGCTCCTTCTTCTTGTCATTTTGTGTAGCTCTAACTTCTCACCTTTGGTGTACAGCTTTGGTCCAGTCATAACCTTGGCACCTAATGAAATTCAGGTACAGAATTACTACCTTTCAGTTTATCCAGTTATGCCTGGCTTGCGTCTAGCTGTTGTGTTCAGCTTCTTCTTGCTGCAGCCCTTGGAAGTGAACCTGTTGTGCCCCTGGCTCAGAGGCACAAGGGAGTGCAGAAGCTCTCCCACACACTAGCTGGACCTAGACTTGGAGTGGATGGGAAGAATGGAGGTTTACTAGAGAGCAGGGTGGAAACAGTCCTGAGAATATGACAAAGGACTCACTCAGGGTCTGGCCTGGACTTGATCCACCAGTGAAGGGGAGCACAGGAGCTCTCGCCCATACTCGCCAGGCCTGAGCTTGGGCTGGCTGGGAAGGATGGAGGTTTCTGGAGAGAACGAAAGGGGCAGAAAGGTTCCTGAAACTGTGGCGTTAAGACTCACTCAGGGGCTGGCCTGGGCTCTCTGTCTGCTAGCAAAACGAGCACTGGATTTCATCCCCTCACTAGCCCAGCCTGAGCTTGGTCCGTATGGAAGGGATGGAGGTTATCCAATAGAGAGAGAGAACGAGATGGGCTCTTGTAGGAACCAAGCTGCCCAATGTCAACGCCAGGTACTATATCCTGTTGTTCCTGCCAGAACCTAATGTTAGATAACTGCTCCCCATTTACCCCCCTCCCCAGCACAACACCCAGTCCCACGCTAGACTGGCTCCATCTTAGCCCTTTGTTTCACCTGTTGCTAAATGTTCTGGGAAAGTTACATGCAACTAGGCAACCACAAGGTTGCTCTAAAGCCTCAGCAACCCCCAGGTGGCCGTCAATCAATCCTGACAAAGGAACAATTGCTATTGGCTTCTGTAACCCGCTTGCTCAAGTTTCCCTCTTACCCCCTAATGACCACAAGATGCTCCCCCAAGGTTACCCAAGCATTACAGAAATATGTTATTCTGTCAGAAAAATCCCCCCTCACTGAGCTAATCAATGTAAAGGTCAACCCCTATTAACCAATGCAATTAGCTTCTGTAGTTCGCTTGCCTCCCCCTCTGTGACACTGCTTGCATACCCCTCCCACTCTGCGGTTTTTAGGCATAAAAGCCCTGCTGCCCAACCCTCGGGGGGGGGCCTTCTCTATCTTTGCTAGAGGAGGCCACCCGGTGGGTACCACCTAAAATAAAACGCTTCTTTTCTTTTTGGACTCTGTCCCCGTTGTCTTGATTTTTGGAGTACAACACTCTGTAGCCTAAATTAATCACAATCTCAAATAGAATTTTGCTGTCTGAAGGTTAGTTTTTCCCAAATATGAAAACTAGTTTTACCAAACTATGCTAAATATTGAATTGCTACATAAGTTATTTTTATATTTATGCTTTTTTTCATGCATTCGGATTCGGCTTTGAACAGATTCCCAAAATGAAGTTGTATTCGATCTACTGCTTCTTTGGTGTTTAAGTATCTGTACTTTTGTATCCTTACCCATAGCACTGCCAAAGGTATGAACGAGGAGAATGAGGTTATAGGCCAATGAAGGTGAGTTTCTCTATCTCTAGAAAAATTATACTGGAGGAATTTCTTACATGACCATCATTACATGAATTGTCATATTCACATACAAAACCATATTCTATTGAAAATTAACTTCATTTTAATAAAGTAACTATAAAGTTGAATCATATGAAATTGCCCACAGAAAAATATTGTAAGTGTACTGGATTAAAAGCTTCATAAGTTTGTACCTTGTACTGACAGTTAATTTTGTATTATGTTGAGGTCTTTTCCAAAATTGAGGACTAAGTTTTAGGACAAAAGGAAGAATTTCTGAGACTCAGAAATAACTAGCTTTTCAAATTTGAGTTTGTTTACTTGGTACAGGGTCTCACTATGCAGCTTGGATTCCTACCAAGCCTTCTCTTTCAACCTCCGCAAAACAGGGATTACAATCATGTGTCACGATACCTAGACTCAGTGGCTCACTCAGTGCACCAAGGGGTGGGGCCAGGGCAGCACGTGGTACTGGGGAACAAACCCCAGTCTTTATGCTTTCCACACAGGTACTTAGACTGCTGAGCCGTATGCATGGCCTCAACTGTCAGAAATTATAAGAAACAAATGTTTTTGTGAATACTCTCAAAGAGAGCATAGCATTCCAATATGCTTTCTTTGTTTTGACTGTAAATAGATAGGCAGTGTCTGAGGAGATTTATTTCAAGAATTCACAAATTAAATGAACAGTCTTTTTCTTTCTTTCTTTCTCTTTCTTTTTTCTTTCTCCTTTTTTTTTTCAGAGCCACTTGAAGTCTAATTCTAAAAGTACAGAGGAACTATGAGGTCACTTAGCATCTCTTCCTAGGAGAAAGGGTTCCTTCTTCTCTTAGCTTTTATATCCTTTTGCTTGTGTTTACTTTTGGATCTCCAAGCTTGATTTAGCTGCCTGAATTAGCTCCTATCCAAGGTGAGCTATTATATATAATATAGTTATTATATATATATATATATATATATATATATGTACACATTTTTATCTGACCCTCTCATTAGACATTTCTGATCACCAATTCATAAGTACACTAAGCTACTAACCTACACTAAATAAGCTGAGCTAAATTCAGTTAAGCTAAATAACTACTGTACTACTTAATTAACTGGTTTATTTTACATTGGTAATCTTGTAAAAACAAGAGTCATTCAAAATGTAAATAATCAAAAAGAATGCAAAGACTTTTTGGAATGTCAATGTTAGTATGATTTGCACTTTTAAAATTAGTTGTAGGGATATTAAGCCACACACCTCTATTAGGAGGATCATATTTTAAGAGCAAACACAATGACCCATGCTATACATTTCATTCTAGGTTATGTACTGCTTACTAATATGGGAATTTTATTCTTGCAGGTTAACACCAACACTTAAAAAATAACTAATGTTTTTTGTTTCCAAATTTCTTATGTCTACTTTAAAATACTTAGAAAATGGAATGAATAATGTAGCCCCTCAGGGACTAGACCAAGTTTGGGTGGTTTGTTTACCTGGAATTAATATTTTCAGTTTCTTCTAAGATTTGTCAAGAAGTTATAATTTTCTGTGCCAAACTGTGTTCTGCTATGTAGGGAGAAAAATGTTGCTCATAAGTAGAAATAAGACTATTTTTGACTGTAATATGTTAACTAAAAAACTCTCTTTGATTCTTATTTATGTTTAAATGTAACTGTTTACCTAAAAAGCTCAATGTAGAATTCATTTTGGAAATTTAAGTTTTCATAAAGAAAAGTTAAACAGTTATGTATAAGAAAAATTTAATCACAGATGCCTTCTTTATATTTCTTCGCTATGATCAACGTTACACTGTAAATTAAAGTTTATGATAGTCCCTATCTGTTCAACTAGGAAACCTGTGCACTCATGTTGGGTGTTTGCATTGCAAAATTTATTTAAAATTATGGAAAGGATATGTCTTATTTTTAATATTGAGTATATATTATTGCTTAAGTCAACAAAAATGCATAAGACAAGTTTTGAAAATTTTATACATTCCTATGACGCATTTTTGTGTTTTTATTAATTTTGTTTAGAAACAAATAGGAATGAGATAGTTTCAACACAGGTTAGTAAGACAGTTGTAATAATTAATAGATGGCAAATTGTTGTCTTCATAGTAGTTATTCATAGATAGTGTCAGGTTACCTTCACAAAAATATTTCCATATTTACAATTTTATCATTCTGCTTTTGCTTATAATTTCTTAGAAAGGTTTATATGAATATTGTTTAGATAAGATGTCATTTTTACATCTTATCCTATGAATAACTACTATCAAGACAACAGTATGCAATGCATTAATCATTGTAACTGTCAAACTAACCTGTTTTGAAACTGTTTCACCGCTATTTCATCTTTTTTCTCATTAAAATGAATAAAAGATAAAAAAAAAGATAAATAAATGCATAAGATAAACAGGATTTTCGTGCCTTAAAGTTTCTCCTCCAAAATATTAACTATGAATGTCAAGACAGTCACTGAACAGTGAAGTAGGTACCTTATTTGAGACATCAAGGCAAACGTCACTTCTAGTAAGGGATCAATTGATAGCAAGCAAAACTTCTGCACACGGGGAGATACAGCGTCACTGTTTTTCTACCTTCTATGACCTCTGAGAAAAATTAGGGTAACTGACATCGCAAGGATCCAAACCCCTTTTCCACTGATAATCCGTAACAAATAGATGAGACAAAAAAACCTGAGTAGCAACAGTAGGTCATTCTTATTTCTTAATCCAGCCTAACTGATGGACTAACCCTCCCGCCCCTAAAGTGTTTACAAAGAGCAAATTTAACCTAAGCAAACAGTTTCCTTTCCCTTTTCCTCATTGTCCATGTAGTAAGGGAGACAGTACAGCCTGCTGCATATACCCTTAGCCAGCTCCTCTGTAAATGTACATGGGTTTTAAAAGTAAATGTTTAAATTACAAGAGGTAACATTTTTTGTTTTTTTCTATATTTAAGGAAAGGATCTACAGGGGGTTAAGGGTCTCATTACCGCATCGGACTTTTAGTGATCCTCCCGTTTACAGCCTCTCAAGCGCTGGGATTGCAGGCATGCACTACCACACCCAGTCTCAATTGCCATCTCAGTGCGCCCCAGGACCAGGGCAGGGCAAGCATGGCAGAGAGCCTGCATGGCCAGCCGGGGATCAAGTCCCCTGCCTCTGAGCCTGTGCCTGCTTACAGATGCTTTGATTTGCTGATCTATTTGGTTGTCCCAACTGGAGGTAAATTGTTTTTTGCATTTTTTTCTTTTTTAATAATTTTATTGACAAAGAAGTACCAATAAAACAGGTTTAAAACAGAATAGTAGAAAAACTAGAATAAAACAGGTTAATGTGACAGTTACAATAATTAATACATTTCCTATTATTGTCTTTGAAGCAGTTATTCATAGTAGAAGATGCAGACATGATAACCTTGTCTAAACACTATTCAAACTTTCTTCTCATTTAACTAAGAGAAAGTTGCTGTATATTCATGGTAACTATTTGGTATATTCATACACACACACACACACACACACATACACACACATATATATATATATATATTACTACAAAATAGTCCTTCATTTATTTCTCCCTTTTTTGTTTACTTTTGTTAAATATAGGTATTCCACTGCCATTCATATATTGTAGGTACATGAATTCAGCAAAGTAATTCAATATAGTCCAGTAGTCTATAATAGTAATGGGTTATCTGTATGACTGGCAATGTCAGAAGTTGTTGACTTGAGCCTTTTACAGATCAGCATATTAATATGACTTTACTTTTTATAACTCATTTTTATACTTTTCTTCCAGATGGTTAAAACCAAGATAAGGCAAGGCCTATATAACAAAATATAACTTTTTTATCTGACAAGGAGATAACTTCTTAACTGTCTGTTCTTTCCTTCTTTAGTCAAAGCAGAGTATACCATGCTTAAATATCTAAACCTTTACCCTGTGTCTAAAAACACTTTTAAATGTATAACCTCAGTCATGTCCTCAGGAAAGCAGGCTTTCCAAATTAAAGACCTTATATTCTGAAAATAGAAAATTTTAAATTTTGTTTCTTAAAAATTCCCATCTTTTTCTTTCACTATACTTAGTCCCAGGACTCAGATTCACATTTGTTGCTTTTCATCCTGCTCTAAAACTTACTGAGAGTTCTCACCATTTGATTCCAATTCTAAAAATAAAAAGTTGCTTTGTTGATAGGGATGGGTGTTAGCTGTCTCTGTTAATGAGTAAGGTACTCCTCTTACTTAGAGAATGATGCCATCATTCAGTGAGATTAGAATACTTGACACTATTATCAGGGAAGCTAACATTGATTTCTTTCCATTTTCGGAAACCATTAATTTTTAGCCAGTCTGTACATGGATCATCTAATCCAGGTTTCATTCATTGGCTTGAGCTGTAAATCCTTGTGGGGATTTAGTCATAGTCTCACTTGGTGCTATGTTTTAGGTGCTGTCCTTCTGGCATGACCATGCATCTTTTTCCTTCTGTAATCATATTTAGTGCAATTTTATTTTTCCAAGCTATTTTACTGGTAGTATATTGTTGGATGGCTACTCCTCCTTGTAGGAGGTCCTTGGTGTAACTGGTAAATCTCCCTTGATTGTAAGAAATGTAATTAATCCAATCTACATTTTCACTGATTGTGGACCAACAAAAGAAAACTGATTCAAATTCTGAAACTATCTGATTTGTTGCCTTGAATTTCACAGGGCCTCCCCTTCAGAACTCCAGGGGCTGGACAGACGGCTCAGTGGAATAAATGCTTCCTTGGCAAATGCAAGCCTGGGGTCCAAAAAAAAAAAAAAACTTCAATTTTTCTCTATAAATTTCGGAGTTGAACAAACCTAGCATGAACCTCTGCACCTCTACTTCAATGACCTAGTGTTTGTCTGTTTTTCTTTTCCTTCCTTCCTTCCTTCCTTCCTTCCTTCCTTCCTTCCTTCCTCCCTCCTCCCTTCTTTGTTTCTTTTTCTTCCTTCCTCCCTCCCTCCGTCCCTCCCTCCCTCCCTCTCTCCCTTCATCTCTCCTTCCCTCCTTTCTTTCTTTCTTTGGGTACAAGGTCTCACTATGTAGCGATGTTCAGCCTCCCCAGCGCTGGGCTTACAGGTGGTCTCCACCACACCCAGACTCTACATGCCTTGCACACCCAGGACAGGCTGGCACAGTGTGGAGTGACAGTGCTGAGCCCCATGGTGCCTGCGATTGCCTAATTAGGGAGCTTAATAAGCTGCGCTATCTCACGAACCTTGACCTAGTGTCTTTTATGGAGAGTTAACACTACAGTGAATGGATAGCTAAGTGAACCAGGCGATTCCACAAATTCCTGACCAATCTGATTGCAGTTGTTCAAAAATGGTTCTGATTTATCTGAGATGGAATTATTAGTCACTTTAAAAGACAGCCTCCCCACAAGGTCTCTTTCTATAGAGACCTATATAAAGGTGCTCCTCACCTATATAAACTGCAATTTCTGGTCTTTCATCCAGAGATGATGAATTATTAATAATAATGCTTAATAGGTTTCATATGGTTTTTGGCAGTTAAAGGAGACTAACCCTTTGTACAAACACAATTTATCTTCTAATAGTGCCATTGCAGATGGTTTTCCATCTAGACTGCTGATCCATCTTTTACACTGAGTAATCCATATACATTATTTCAGGTATGTCAGGGAGTCCCCAAAGTAGTTCACAGTAAGGGAACTTTTCAGACTGTGAGAGACATCTTTGACTTTGTATCTAAGTTTCCACAACATAAACCTGACAGCTATCTAATGTCATGACCTGATGATCAAGGGTCCTAGCTGCATTCATTGTGAACTTAATTTGATAGTAACATTCCCCCTTTGCTGGAACCTGATCAGTCGTGATTTTTTGCCACTACACTGACACATTAAATGGCTGAACAAAGCCCAATGGTAGAAAGGAAACAATTTTTTAAAGAAAAGGAAGAATAGTAAAAATGATATAGAATTTCTGTACAAGATGATAAGAAATTAGAATGGTTAGTGTGTTGCATTTTGTTATCTTCAAAGTAGGTACACAGATTACCAGACATAGGGATGCAAAATTGACCAAACATTAAAACACTAACAGTTTCCTTCGCTGAACTCATATAAATTAATATTATGATTACCTTAGCTATATCTTGTTTTTCCCTTCCTTCTTTTTTCTTTTCCCCAACCTAGTTATTCTTTCCTTTTGAGCAGTTTCCTTCTCTGTAATTTTATCTACTCTACCTTTTGAATCTTGTTTATACCTGTAGTTTCCTAAACTAGGGAGTCAATATGATGTTTACACATGTGAATCTGGTTTAGTTCACTTATGTGTATGGTCTCTATTTGTATCCATTTACCTATAAAAGCCTTGAGTTTATCTTTCTTTATAACTGCATAGTACTCCATTGCATAAAAATACTACAACTTTTTTTTTATCTACTTGTTAACTGGTGGGCATTTTGGTTGTTTTGAAGATTTGGCTATTACAAACTGTGCTGCTATAAACGTGGGTGCACATATATTGCCGAGGTACAAATCTCCTAAATCTTAAAAAAGTTTAGGAGAAAGATGGATTTGTCAGTGCCATACCCCTTCCGCAATTAGTTTTGTGCTCCCTTTACTCTAGTGCAGTAAATCCAACTTTTTCACCTGTCCCAGGGGCCATTTTGATGGCTGGAGCACTTGATAGGAGCCATCCCAACTACACTGAGGTTTATCATCTTTGCAGGGCTTTATCAGCACCAGCTGTCTTCAGTGGAGCTAATGGGCAGTAGATATGTGTGGTGGAATCACAGAGATTTCCATTTAGTCCTGCAGTGTACAGAGTAGAAGTAATGGCCAGTGAATGGTTCTTTAAAAATCCATAACTCATTTCTGTAGTGCTGAGTTCTGCAGACCCACCTAGGCATGTTTCACAGTTACTTTTCTCTCATTGCTGGGACCTAATACCAGATACACAAAATTAAGGAAAGAAAGGTTTATTTAGCTCACAGTTAGTGGAGGTTTCAGTCCATATTCAGCTTGCTGCAGTGAAGAGTGGTACACTGATAAGGACAGCCTTTCATGGGTGCAGAAAACAGCAAAAAGCAAACAGAGGAGCAGCAGCTGCAGCAGCTAGCAAGCCTCTCTCCCCTCCTTACATTGTATTCAGGCTATCTGCCCCAGGGCAGGTGTAGCACTCACAATCATAATCCCAGCAGTGGATCATGAATTAATCACAAACCCTAGAAGTCTGTGACTGTATGAGTCTTTGGGGCAGACAACTAAATGCAAACTTTAACAGTATGATCCAGATAGCCCTATGTAGAGAGATAATCAAAAATATTTTTCTCAGGCTAAACTGGCCCTGAAGAGTGCTATTGAAACCAAAGCTATTTAGTTTCTAAGATTAGCTTAGTGATATGTATTATGACTCTTTGATTCCTTCTTTCTACTATTACAGAGGATAGAGGACGTCATTCGGTGTGATAGTCAGAATGTTTAGATTCTCTACAATCCCCTGCCATACCTTTGAACTGAAATGATCACCATTCTTTCAATTAACCTTTTCTACCAGGTCAAATTTAGTTGTAATCTGTTGTGGCACTATGTTAGCAGCTTCCTCAGCAGTGCCACTCAGGAGAGGGAAGGCCTCTGCATAGCCAGTTACCTGATCAAGGATTACTAATAGAATTTAATTTTCTTCTCTTGCCCATTTCTGTATAGTACATGTGAATATTCTGAAAAGACATAGATTGAGAAATCTCACTCTGCCATGTGCTTTCTAATCATTGTCATATTTATTATCTGTCATTTTACACAACTTTCACTAATTTACTTAGAAAAAGTGTGGTTCTGTAGGCATCCACAGTTTCTAGATTATGCCTTGCACTTAGCCCAGGAATGCCAACGATTCCCTTTGCGAACACTGGCTCTCTCACCACTGGCTTGCTTGTCATCTCACTCTCACCAGGTAACAGACATCTTTGATTATCAATTGGTATGGCCTGACCTCATCTTCTTCCCCGGTTAAATGGGGTTTCAACATTACCTTGGGGATACTTGGGGTTACAGCATTTGGATTTCTCCCTCTAGAGAGCCTAAGCTGAGAGCCTCATCACCAAGACTATTTCCTACTGACTCTACACAGCTCCCTTTTTGATGACCATTCATGTGAACTCTAGCCTCCTCTTCAGAAAGTAGATTTTCTAGTGCTTGGTTGATCAGTTCCCCATGTATTGTTACTTTCCTTTGCTGTTTGAAGGCTTGCTCCACCCAGATCTTTCCAAAGGCATGTACCACCCAACAAGCATATTGGGAGTCAGAATATGCTGAACTCTCTTGGGCTTTGAGAAATTTTAGAGCCTGCTTTAGAGCACACAGTTCACAAATTTGGGTTGGCTGACAATTGGGTATTGTGCTCCCTTTATATAAAGAGCACTCTTTTCTACAAATTGTGTTGTATCTATTTTATTGTTCTCCCTCAGGACACAGGAGGATCCATCTGCAAATAATTGACATCAGTCATGGAGAGTGATCTCTTCTGGGTCTGATCACTTTGGTATAATAAATCCATTCCTAGGCCCTCATATTCTAGTATCTCTGGGTCTCCCTCCACTTTCTATGAGTGATTGATAAGATTTATGCAAGTGTCAGTTGTGAAGCTCATCCCTTTGTAGAAAAATAGTTTCATGCTTTAGTGTTCTGGAGTTCAGCCATCTCCATGCTTTGTTAATGAGAATGGTTCTAAGCTGACATGGACTAATAACTATCCCACCAAAATTCAGTCTCTGAGAGGAAAATACCTGAAAATGTGCTCTACATCACTGGCCATTTGACAAATGCAAATTAAAACAACACTGAGATACCATCTCACTCCAGAAAGAATGACTATCATAAAAAAATCAATTAACAACAAATGTTCAAGAGGCTGCAGAGAAAAAGGAACCCTTCCCCACTGCTGTTGGGAATGTAGACTGGCACAGCCACTATGGAAATCAGTGTGGCTGATTTTCAGTTCCAAAAACTAGGACTGAAAATCATATTCAATCCAGCTTTTCCCCTTCTGTGTATTTTCCCAAAAGAACTGAAAATACCTTGTCATAGTCATATATGTACACTCATGTTTATAGCAGTGCAATTTGTCCTAGTCAAATATAGGAAGGGCCTAAGGCCCTTCATCTGAGGAATGGATGAAAAAGATGTGGTATTTTTATACAACAGAATATGGACTCAGCTATCATGAAAGACAAACTCTAAGACTTAATAGGTAAGTTGATACAACTAGAGGCTATATTCACAAGTAAAATAAATCAGACCCACATGTATAAACATCATATTGACTTTCTAGTATAAGAACCAGAAAGAAGAAATAAAACCTGAACTGTGTAACAGATATACTAAAATGGAAAGAAGTGGAACATAAGGATTAAATTATGAAGATGAAAGAAAGAAGAAAAGATAAGAGAAAAAGGAAGGGGAAAAAGATGCAAGTATATATACAGGATGGTTGAGGTGATTGTACTAAGCATTTCTGTTTTTTTTTTTTTTAATATTAGCAGTTAATGTGTAGAGTCTTCACCTTGACTAACTCTGTGCCTAGGCAATCTGGTTTATAGGTCTGAGGTCTTGTACAATGCTCTATGTGCCATCAGACTTTCTGACAGGGAAAATTGGAGTACTGTTTGTTTATATGCAAATTTCCAAAGGTCTATCCTCAATCACTCTATCATTGGCTACAGTCTCTTTCAGCCTTCAACAGAAACTGGATATTTTCTTCTACTAATTACTCACCCTGGTGTTGTACTTAATTTTCAGTGGGGTAACCTGTAATTGCCCTCTTTCCTTTCTTGACCACACAAGGAGTTCAGTCTTCCTTTCTTCTTCTGACAGAGGGCCCATCCTTACCCATATTTGTTGTTTTTTCTAACCCTAAACCTAATCCCACATAATGCTGTCCAGGATCTTAAAGCCAGCCTCAGACTCTTTGATCTGCTTTGGCCCTAATTTAAACATAATTCTTTCAAATATTAGAATATGATGCTTCCCTGGCAAGTGCAAGGGCCTGAGTTCAATCCCCGGTTCCAACAAAAAAAAAAAAAAAAAAGAATGTTAAATCCCTCTCTTTTTATCCAAGATACTGCTCATTTTTCTTTAGAAAAATGTGCCTTCACACTGAAATTCTAAGGTGGAGCAGGCAGTTCTTGAGTGAACCTAAACAACCACCTTCTCATCCTCTATTTCCACTCTAAAATTTATGAAGTGATGATGGGACCTGTTTAATTTTTTTAATTAATTAATTATCTGGTACAGGGCTTTGCTGTGCAGTTTAGAATCATAGTGATCCTCCTGTTTCAGCTTCCCCAGCACTGGGATTACAGGTGTGCACCACCATGCCCTGTTTCAGCGGTCAACAAGGCATGACTGTGGTTCAGCATGCTGGACCGTAGATCAAAGCCAGGTCCTTGTTCTTAACAGTCAGGGGCTTAGACCCTTATCTCCCAAGCCCTGAGGGATTTGTTTAGGAGGAATTTACCCTTCATCACTATGCTCCTCAGAAATTGCAAATGAAATCATTTTAGTTTTTCTATTCTGGGCAACTTTTAAGTGTCCTGATTTTCTATATTTTAAGCATCTGTTGATGCTTTAGAAATTCTTTCCCTGAGGAGCTCTTTCATCTCTCCCCTGTGAAACTTCCTTTTTTTCCTGTGAGGGCCCTTAATCTCAATCTCCTCTACTATGGACACTGTTATCTTCTTCTTTGTTTTTGTCTGACCACATTTCTCTTGACAAACACATTTGAGCCTTTCTCAGCAACTGCTCCATCAGTGTGGCATTCCATTCCTTGGTCTCGTAGCTTCTTTGCAACATTCAGCCAGCTTTTGGTCAACTCACAAAGTTTACTTTGAGGAAGCCTTTCCCCAGTGGGCAATCCAGATTTAGACCCAAGAATTTTCTCCTTTGATCCTGATTCTCTCTGGGAAAGCTGTAGTGGTTTCTTCTCCTTCCTGCCATGTCTTGAAGGCCTTTGTGGTGTCTTGTGCTCTGCAAGTTGATTCTTTAATCACATTAATGATTAATTCACCAAGGTCGGTGTGACCTACAAGTTTGCTGTTCCACTGTAGGTCTCTGTTTGGAAATTTTGCTGGTACAGGGGTGACTTCTGACTCTGCAGGAATGTTGTGTTTCTCAGACAGCCTTTGGTGCCTCCCTAAACACACCCTTTTTTCCCCAAAGAAAATAATGCTTATCATGGACATTATTTTAGCCCAAGTGTCCATGCTGAGACCTAGGCATGGGTCTTCTGCTCACAACAAAGGAGCTTCACGAAGGGATTTCATTTCTTCTTTGAAACCTTCCTCTAAGCTGTGAAGAAAACAATTATAAATATAGTTTTTTCTTCTCTTATGGAAAACTCCCTAAGTGGAAATACCTTGGACAACCACTGTTTAAAGAAAATGAGAAAGTTCTCTGTATCTCTTTTACTTTGTGCCAATTGCTTTTATCCTTTTAATTTAGAGCAAGGGTTCAGAGGGTGTTTTTTTTTTCAGTTGCCCATCTTGTCTTCTAATTATTTTCTGACTTCTGAACTCTTTTGTCCTCCTCTCTGAGTGACATAATATCAGGTGGTAAGTTGAGGAGCATATTCTAGTGCCAATCTCCAAATCCTTTCTCTCTTTACTCTTTATCTAGTGGGAACATAGGGTTCAGCACAGGAAGCCAATGGAGAGCATAATCTATTTTCCCTTGTGATGGAGGATTTCTGTCTTTTACATCGATTTCAAAGACTTGACAAACATAGTCCTCCTCCCTCAGGGCCAAATTGACCCAGACTGCTTTAAAATTGGCTCATTTGTTCAAAAGTAACAGTCAAATTTTATCATCCTTGTTTTGCTTTTGTTCTTACTGTATTAGTTATCTTCTCATCCACTCAGCATTTTCCCCACTGGACTGTGTGGAGGACTCATAGAGAGAGTTTTTCTTTACCTCCCATTTAACTTTTTTCTAGGCTAGAATCTTTCCCATTTTGCCTGCTCCCTGACCCCAGAGTTCCCCATGGGAAGTCACTCACACACCCTGGACACAGATCCCCTGCCATGGAGCTTTCTCTTCCCCTTCTCAGTCACATACAGTCAGTTTCCTAAATGTTCCAAGCAGAGAGAGACCAAACCAACCACTGTGCTGCTGTCAATTTGCTCCTCCTCAGCAACAGTCTTGGGCTGAACTGCTGCTTCCATGTGAGGATGGAGCCATCAGCAAAGTGAGATGCACTGGGTGGAGCCCCAGTGGTGTCCCCAAAGTTCCTCCATCTCTGATTGTGTGCAATGGACAGATTAGCCTGAGGACGGGGAGTAGCAAAAATAAGACTTTTTCTTTCTCAATCTTGCAAAAAATGCATTTCAAAGTAACTAAGAGACTGAATCACCCACAGGGTTTACAAAGAGCACTTTAAACCCTAGCACGTATCTCCCATCCCCCTTCCTGCATTGTCTGAGCACTCACGGGAGCATAATCTGCTCAATCCGCTGCTTATAATCCTAGGCCACTCTCTCTGTAAATATTTTGTGACTTTTAAAAGAAAATAACTAAAGTGCAGGGGATAACTTATGAACTGCTAGCACTTTTTATTTCCTTGAGTCAGTTAACGTAGTAAGTGCCATTATGATCTATCCTTTCCCCTTTGTTTAGAGACCCTTTTAAACTGTGACCTCATTCATGTTCTCCAGAGGTGGTTTTGGTATCAGAGTTAAAGACTTTATTCTGAAAAATAGGAACCTTACATTTTTGTTTCTGACAGAACCATGGCCCTGAAATGCACCTTTTGCACACCTGCGACCTTGCCAATCAAGGGTTTTGTAAAGAAACAGAGCCTGGAAAGGCTGTATGAGAATTATTTGTGAAATGTTGGAAACAAGAACTAGACAAACTTGTTTTGATTGTACTCACTATCCTCTACCTTTGTGGTGTAAGGTGTCCCTTGAAATTCTTGTTATATCCTGGAAAAAAAGGAAACAGAAAATACTACTGTTATGTAGTTTAATCTATAACTCCACCTCCAATTTATCTGTTGCTGAGCAATTTACTTATGATTTTTCCTGGTACTGATGCTGATTTCAGGCACGCAACCCTCAGAGCTGTCGACACATGAGCTCTTTTGGGATTTGAAGACATACATCCCTTTGCATTTGCTTAGTGGTGCTCTTGTTGAGCCTGAACCACGGGTTGCATTCTGCTTACTTTTGAGCCCAAACACAGATGATCTTGTGGACCTTCTCTCCCTAGTAAGTCATGTTAACTCTCCTCAACTTGCAGCTCCCTTCCTGGTACAGTGGGCCCTGGGAACTTGTCGGTGTTTGTACCTAGAGCACCCATGAATAGTGGAAAACCTGTGAATTTCAGATATGGTGAGAAAAGCTTAATACTAATTTTTTATATTTCAAATGCTAACTATAAAAAGAAAAAGGGCTGGCGAGATAGGTCAGCAGTGGAAAACACCTGCTTTGGCAAGCTTTAGGAAGGTGCAGGGAACTGTAATTTGATCTCCAACATCACATGCTGTACCAGTCCCCGCTCAGAGTGGGCAGAGCCAGCCAAAGTAAACAAACAAACAAACAAACAAATAAATAAATGCTATGTCTTTTCTCCCACTGGTATATAATTTAATTTAATAAAGTCCCTCATTAATAAAACAGAACTGAATAAAAATCTCGGTTTGGCTATAATTGCGAACTACCACCAAAAAAATAAAAACTAAATAAAAGAAAATAAAACGGATGATATTGGATATTTTCAGTTTTTGTAAAATGGTGGGGGTTTCCATAAACAAAAAGTCTGTGAACAACTAAGGAAAGGAACCCTTAACGGTGAGTTCTCAAGGTGTACAGAAATGCCTTAATAAATCTATGTCTCACAGGCTATCACCTGGATTTAACTTTAGTCTCTTGTCACTGGGAAGCCAGAACGAACCACACATGATCTGACTCATCACTCATTGCTTTTTGGTTCTTTTTCGCTTTGATGAAAGAATTTAGTGAAGACAAATAGGCATCCGTGCAGAAGTATGGGTAGAATTCATTGTACAGTGAATATAGTTATACCTTTCCTGCTGCATCTCAAAGGCCTGTAAGTAAAAAGGCAGGTGGTACAAGTTTGAAGAGTTTTTTTTTTTTTTTTTTTTTTCTACCAAAAGTTCTTACCAGAGATCAGAAAATAGTGGTGATTATGACCATGGACATTTTTGAGGGGTTTCTTTGGCATGTTAGTGTCTTAAAAATTAATCCCATGCTCCTTTCATGTAGTCAGTGTTTCTTTAGGAGCTTTAATAATAAAGGAATCTAAATTAGGTCTCAGTCCAAGGAGGATTTTTAGAGAATATTTCCTCCTCACAGGCTGGCCAGATAGCTCAGCAGATTAAAGTTCCTGCCTACACAGATGCAGGGACTGGGCTTCAATTCATGGTATGCCATGCCAGCACCATTCTTGGGGCGAACTGAGAGGGTGACTGAGATGGCATAGTGGCATGCACCTGTACTTCTGGGTCTTGGGAGGCTGAAAACAAGAGGATCACTATAAATCTGATCTGTGTAATGAGACTTGTACAATCTACTAAATACCAAAAAAAAAAAAAAAAATTCCCTTCACATATTACAAGAGATAGTCCGCGGCATTCAGCAACTTATAGTCCAGAGACAGAGTGTCTTGTTTTCAATCAGATGGCCAGTTGGCCAGATATCAGAAGGAAATGTAGAGATTTGTGCATTGTGTGATCTTAATATTCAATTGTTCACTGTGGTATCACTTTAAGTTTGAGATCTAACAAATAATTATACATTTATTACACAATAAATTAATGTTTTTTCTAACTATAACAGTAAATGCATAGTACACCACTGTACCCCCTACAAACCTTTTCCCTCAGGTGGGCTGCTTAACTATTTGCCTCATATCTGCATTTTGCCATGACAAATATTCTACTACTCCAGGTCAGCAGAGCTGTGGATGAGCAATGCCCTCACCTCCTTAACTCTCTTGAAGTATATCTGACAAATACACACTGTTGTGTCAGGTGGAGATCAGGTGGGCAGGGGTCCTTCTATGAAGAGACCCTCTGCTTTTGATTCATCTCTCTGATGCACCATGGATGCAGGAGGGTAGAGTGAAACTGATTCAGAACTAAAAGTGAAGGATAAGAAACTCAGTTTAAAGTTAGAGAAGTGGTTTTATTGATCATATTGCAAAAGGCAGAGGCAAGGGCTGCCACACAATGAGCCAGCTGTATGGCAGAAATAAACTCGAAATGAGGTTCCCAGCATGGCTTCTTTGTCTTACTCGTGCTCACAGGGATAAGCAGATCTTCTAAAACTCACTGTCCTTCTGATCGGTACAATCACAGTCTTTGGCTTTATTTCTGGAATGAGCCAGGTTCATGGAAATATGGGTATATGGCAAAATGTATGCAATGGTCCTACCAAGGGCAGTGCCTTCCAGTACATCATGTCATGGATAAGCATGCGGTTATCTGTTCCGCGAGCCACACAGGGCATGGCCTAGGTTGACTATTTCTCCCTAACTATGTCTGTAATTAGCTGAGTTAAAGAAAAATGAAGCTGTTGGAAAAGTGATAAATGAGTAGTGACCACTGAATTGCCTTTTTAATGGGAGAAAGAAACTTTGCTATTAACCCAAGCATGAGGCAGTTCAGATTTCATGCATCCTGTAGAGAAATATGTGTGTTTGAGCACATAAACTATCCACAGACTCAGAGGAGTAGCTTTCTTCCTCTGCATGATCTTGTTCTATCTCAGATGGGACTGGATTTATTCTAGAGAGATGAATCCACTTATGTGTCTTTGCTATCTTTACTGAAGAAGGTATGGCAAGGATCACTGAAAGAGGAACCTTCTGGGTTGGTTTGATTTGGTCATCAGGTGGCCCCTCTCTCTAAGAATTTATGGAAAGTTAGTCTCCAGGATGGATAGTAGGCCTGCTGACAAGGCTCCTTTCATATACATTTTATTTGTTCCCTTTTTTAATTTAGTACAGGGTCTCAGTACACAGACAGGACTCATAGTGATCTTCCTGTTTTCAGCCTCCCAAATCCTGGGATTACAGGCACATGCCACTATGCTCAATCTCATTCACTGTCTCAGCATGAATTGAAGCCCTGTTCCTGCATCTGCGTAGGCAGGCACTTTAATCTGCTAAGTGATCTGGCTAACCCATTCACATACAGTTGGATAGCCAGTTGTGTTTGGTCCAGATTAATGAGATAATGTAAGAGTGTCATAGTCTCTGGGTCTACTGGCATATCAGAAGATAAAAATGACCTCCCACATAACACCTCAAATGAGCTCAAACCTAGAGCAGTTTCTAGCACATCCCCATGTGCTACATCCTCAGAGACAGGGTTCAAATTTCTTTTGACGAAGTTTTGCAGAGCTCACTTTAGGGGCTGATTGGCCTTCCTTACCTTTCCAAAAGATGGAGGTCACCATGGGGGACAGAGGTGGTACTGTATTCCTAAAGTCTCGGCCACCTCCTCAGTTACTTGAGTAGTGAAAGAAGATCCGCTGTCACTCAGCATGGACTGCTCTAGTCAAAATCTGAGAATAATTTTTTTTAAAAAAGCACATTAACTATTTCTGTAGCTTTTCCTGAATGGGCAAGAAAGGCTTCAATCCAAACTGCAATGATGTCAACTAGGATCTACATCTGTTTAAATTCTCTGCATGGTGGTGACATGTGGGTAATGTCCAATTGCCACTTCTTTCCAGGGTATGTCCCTCTCCTCAGCACAGGTTATAATACAGGAAGTGATTTGGGCATGCCTGGGGTACTGTAGGCAAAGATTGGGCAAGCTTTGCAGATCTCTTGGGTAGTGACCATCACTTCTAATCAATCCTGTGAAAACACAAGTGATCATTTGTAATACAGCACTGGTCTTATATGGAAGTAATCATGAGATGCATTTACAGGTCCCACTGTCTCATGGGTGCAACAATCAGGTTGTGGTCTGAACCTTGCCCAAAGATTCATTTATCTGCTGGGGAGTACATGCTTGTTTTAATGATCCTCAGAACAGAGCATTCTTTGGAGCAGAGGTTCCTGGAGGAAGAGGTTTAACATCAGTGTTTCATTTGGAACTGAAACTGTATAACCTGTTTCTGAATGTCTTTCTTGGATGAAGCGAGAGACTCGGAAGGCCGAGTCACTGTGGTCCTGCCTGTTTTCTTGCATGGGTCAGAGACATCTCTTGTTCACAAAAGTGGCTAAATTTGTACTGGAAGCTAGCACACAAGCAAGGTTAACAATAGTATACTATAATAGCAATAGTATATTAATATAATAATTAATAATAATAATAATAATAATAATAATGCAGGTATTTCTGATATCTCCAGGGTTGTTACTGCAGAATGTGACTGCAAGCATCATGGATGATGAACAGATGCCTGAGTGATGAGGTTTAGTTGAGTCTCAACTGAGGACACCCAGCCATTAGGAAGACTTTTGTATTGGGGTAAGAGCCACCAAGCTGAGCTTTTATTTAGAGTATTAGTCTAGGGAGAAAAACAGTTTGAAACTGGAGCTGTCTCAAGGGTAAGAAATTATTCTTGGGGAAAGGACAGGAACACAACATACTTTATTAATGTAAACGTTTGTTGTTTAACCACTGGATTCTCAGGGCTTCACAGTTTAGCCACTCACTCCTCACAGAATCCGTTTGGTTTTTGCCCCACAGTTTCATTCCTGGCAAGGTCCCTTACTGGATGTCTAAGAGCATGGCCTCGTCTCAGCCAGTCCCATGTTAACTATAAGCAATGTTTTGTCTCCAGAATTGCTAGAACCTCACGAGGAGTTAGAAATTCTAGTGTCTATACCAAAGTTAATTTGACAGCTGTCTCTGTTTGTATAACTGTACCTACTACTCTCAGGCAGGATGGCACTCCATCTAAGGTTTAGAAGTCTAGCACAGGATATATTTGTTTTCATAGTCCAAGCAATTCTTCTCATTTCTGGTACATAGAGGAAGAAAGATTTTCTTAAGTCAGGAATTCTTAGTGCTGGAGATAGAATAAGGGCAGGCTTATGTTCCTAGAGTCAGTCCATTTTGTCAGACAGTCAATTATCTATTCTATGGGTGCAGATTCAGGTATTGTGACAACTGCATGCAAAGATTTTTCCATTATCCAGAAGGAGGTAACCAGATCTCACAAATGCCAGCCATTCATAAGAATGAATGAAGTTGATTACCAGTGGCAGAAGGGCATATGTCACAGGTGGCCTAGACCCTGTCCAAGATGGCTGCCCTTCCCCAGATGTAAAGCATATAACAGATACTGAAATTTTGGAAGGGATATCTAAGCCTTTGATTTGAAATCTCCTGCAGATGATTCTTACATCTTGAATAATGAATTAAATCAGACAAGCAGAATAGGTGACCTTTTTTAATACAAGTAAAGATGTGAATTTTTGGGGTCAAGGAGATGGCTCAGTAGAATAAGTGCTTCCCTGACAAGTGCAAGGGCCTAAGTTTAATCCCCAGTTCCACAAAAAAACAATTAAATAAATGAGTAAATAAATAAAACAAAATAAAGCTAAAAGAGAACTTCATGCCTGCTCGGCACAGTGAACTAGAGTCAAATAGAAGAAGAAGTACACCCTCAAGAACTCACGGTAGGCCTATGAGGAAAGCCACACTCTCAGGAGTTTGTGTCTTTTTAGCCATCCACACCTTGTGTGGACCCACAAGAACTTCTACGTGTCCCTGGGAAGCCACACTGCATAGACACTGGGGTCTATCCACACCTCTTTCCCAGCCAGCCTAAAGCCTAGCCTGTTTCCTATCTCAGTGGAAGAAAGGGGAGAAGTTTATCAGATCGCATTTTTAAAAAATCCTCAGAAAGAATAGCATAGTATCTTAAGAAACAGTAAATCACCCTCAGGTGTTTTTTTTTTAACTGTTTTATATACATCTGATGATGTCTTCAATATGGGTAATGGATGTATATTAAGGTTGCCAATTTGGCAGGCAATGTTAGAATACAAAGCACTTGCATGTGTGTGAAGTTGAGATATGAAGGGCACTAATATTGCTGCTTCCTTCAGGGTGGTGGAATAAGGAGGGGAGGCCATTAGCAGTTGAAAAGCATAGGATCAGAGCTCAGCTTACAGGCTTATTAAATCCTTAGAAACCTCACAAATGTCTTTTCTCCTGAAAGAGGAAAAGATGAGTAACCTTCGTGTCCCAAAGCTATAATTTTCTTAAAAACACAACTTTAAATTACCTTTTATATTTTAAAGAAATACGCCTCTTTTCCTTTCATCTTAGCTCATTAACACTCCTAGAAAAAAAAACAGAATTCAAAGCCAGAAATAAACAACAATTGACTAGAACCTAAAAGGAGAAAACCATGGAGAGAGTTAAAATTCCTTGTTCATTTTTTCAATATTTAAGTACAGTGAAACATAAGGTTAGAATAATTAAAAAGTTTTAAGTTATATAATCAATGCCGCTCCTGGTATTCACTTGAAATAGTGTCACCGACAGCATTTTTAAGCTTTGTTAAATATCTGCCTGCCAAATGCTAAATATTGGCTCCTTAAACAATGAAGAAGTTTCCTCCACATTGGAAATGCTGATTGAAGTCAATATAGAGAAGGAGCAAGGAGCCATACTGGTATTTAAATAAAGGCAGAAAAGGGGTCAGAGGGCCAATACGTTAAAAGCTCACTCAAGTTGTGACCCAAGCACCTGTTTCCCTATGTAGTCAAGGCTTTCTTGTGAAGTTATACTTCGCAGAATATAGACAGATATAAAATTTACAACTTTCTCCTAAGTTATTTGTTGTTTCCATTTCTGTCTCCCTCTCTCCCTCCATCTGTCCCTCCCTCCCTCTCTGTCTGTCTCTCTCTCTTGTTGTTTTGTATGTGTGAATCACTAGGAAACAAAACAAAACAAACAAAACAAAAAACTTGACAGTGTTCTACGTTCCTGGTCCATTTTTATTTCTCACAGTGCAACAAGGTCTTAAATGGGGCTCAACCTGGTCATTCTCCCGCCTAAAGGTCTAGAATGTTGGAGTTACAGAGGAGTCCCACTGTGCCTGGTTATTATGGTTTGTTTCTGTCATTAATTATAACAGCAATAAAATGAATAAATAAAAAAATAAAGGCTTTGCCTGGAGAACCTTAAACAAAGGACTCGCTCTGTTGGAATAGCAAGGCTGAGTGCTTGATGCAGGGAGCAAATGATGGATAAGCACCGTTCCTTCTTTTTGTATTTCCATCACTTATGAGTGGTAAGAACCGACGCAACATTAAGTGCTTAGTGGACTCTCTGTCCAGTTCATGGGCTGCTTGATTGCAGTTATTAAGTGTTTTTGTATCCTTATTTGGGGTGATGTCCTAGGAACTCAAAGGAAGGCTGTTTTTAAATTCCACTTAAAAGCAAAAGTAACAGGGCGATAGCTCAGGAGCATAAACAGCTGACTGACAAGTGCAAGGTTCTGAGTTCAACCCTCAATACAAATAAAATTCCCCCAAATAAAAGGAATAAAAGTGCAATTTTATTAAATAAAATAAAATAAATTCCTTGTGATGTTTATGTATTTACTTAAGCACTGATTAAGTTTATGTCAATGTGAAATATCTTACTTTAAAAAGTGTGTTCATTGTTTAAAGAATTTTTAAAATGGCGTGAAAAAAGTATCAGTTGCATTGAAAGTAGAAATAGAATAATTTTAAAAATGGAAATTCTGCAAAAATAGATGATAAAAATAGATGATGATTACACATATTTTGAACTTTTTTAGACATTCTGAAACTGATGAAAACTGTTTCAGTTTTACTGTTAATAAGTATATTATATAATTTCTATATTGATTGTTCCACATCTACATAGTACTATATAGAAAAAAATTACAATAAAGACATTATGATTAAACTTGATTTCAATTTAAATTTGGTAGCAACTAGAACACTGTAACTTATAATAATCATATTTATAAGTGATTTACTATATAAAGTATATAATAAAATGTTGAAATATTTATTTAAAAGTAGTACATTAAATGTTCAGCCATAATCAAAGAATCATGCAGTACATATTGATCTATTCTGCAAGTAATTGGCCAAAGCATAATTGAACATTTAACTCCTAATTTGCAGATAAAGCTAATGACGTGAACTATTCAGATCTCAGCAAAACTATCTCTCAGCACTGAAAGTTCTGCTTCAAATATCATTCCACTCATTATTTTTCATTCAAAAA
>PVKA01001171.1:0-5000 GCA_004027165.1 Ctenomys sociabilis | reverse complement strand
TTTGAGCAAAGTTGGTGTTAAATCTCTATATTTCTTGTAGAATTCTGCTTTGAATCCATTGAGACATGAACTTTTCCTTTGATAAGCTTTTTATTACATTTTCAATTTTGGTTCCCATTATTGGGTTGTTCAGAGTTTGTATATCTTATTGACTCATCTTTGGCGTTTCATATGTATGTAGGAAACTGTCCATTTCCTCTGTACTTTCCATCCTGTGAAAGTAAAGATTTTGGAAGTAGGTATTGATTATCTCCTGAATTTCTATAGTGTCTGTAGAGATTTTTCCCTTTTTGTTCATTATTGCATGAATTTGGGTTTTTCTTTCTTTTCATATATATATATATATATATATATATATATATATATATATATATATATATATATATATATTAGATTTTGTTGGCTATGAGATTTATCAATTTTATCTATTCTTTAAAAAAACCAACTCTGATTCACTTATTCCTTGTACCATTTTCTTATCTACATTGTATTTTTTGCGCTCTAATCTTTATAATTTCCTGCCTTCTTTGGGTTTTGGGCTTCAGGCTTGACTTGCTCTTCTTTTTGTAGGACCTTGAGGTACAGCATAAGATAGATTATTTGTGTTTGTCCTTCACAAATTTACTGCTACAAATTTTCTGCTTAAGACAGCTTTTATTGTATCTCACCGGTTTTGGAAAGTTGTACCTGCATTTTCATTTCTTTGTAAGTATTTTTAAATTTGTTATTTATTTTCAACTGTGACCCACTGGTTGTTTAGGAAGTTGTTATTTAACTTCCATTGTTTATTGTGCATTTGTAGCTTCTTTTCTCAATAATTTCCACTTTCATTGCACTGTGGTCAGAGAGTATGCATGGGACAATTTCAAATTCTTTGCATTTGTTTAAGAGTGCTCTGTATGTTAGAATATGGTCTATTTTGGAGAATATTCCATATGCAGTTGGAAAGAATGTGTATTATTTTGTTGCTGGGTGAAACATTTTATAAAGTTAATTGCTTCAAAAATTTGGTTTAGTTCTATTATGTCTTTGCTTATCTTTTTGGCCTAGTTGAACTGTATCTTTGTGTCAGTGGAATGTTAAAGTCCCCCATTCCAATTGTATTATTGCTCATTATTTTCTGTTAAAATTTGTCTTAGGCCAAGGAGATTGCTTGGCAATCTAATTGCCTGCCTAGTTAACACAAGGACTTATATTCAATTCCTGGTAATTCCTGTGGCTTTGCTGGCCCCATTCTGAGACACTGACATGATGGTGCTTGCCAGTAAGCCCAATGCTGGAGAGGCTGAGACAGGAGGATCACTACTATTTTGAGTTGCAAATGAGATCTCACACCAAATAAGTAAATAAACAATATAAAAAATAAATAATATAAAAAAATCTTTAAAGTTTGTCTCATATAGATGAGCACTCTTACATTGGGTGCATATATATTTATAATTGTTATCTCTTCTTCTTGCAGTTTTCCCTTAACAAGTATGTAGTGACCCTTTTTGAAAGATTTTTAGTTTGATGTTAATGTTGTCTGCAACAAGTATAACTGTTCCTCCTTTATTTTCTGAATTCTTGTGGCATGGAAAATTGTTTTCTTTCTTTCAACTTCTAGTCTGAACTTTCTTTTCAATTAAATGTATTTCTTACATGCAGTATATTGTTGGATTTTGTGTCTTAATCCACTCTGGTAGTCTGTTTCTTTTAGTCAGTGAGTTGGCAACATTTACCTTGATGGCTATAATGTATACTTATTAACTTACCTTTCTCATGTTATTTTTTGCTGCATGTTCTGTACTTTTTACCTCTTCTAAATTACTTTCTCGTCTTGATGGCTCCTTTCTGTTATTGAAGCTGTGGTCAACTCTGTTTCTTTCTAAATTATCTGTCAGTACTCTTTGTAGGGTTGACTTGGTGGTCATGAATTCTTCAGTTGTTCTTTGTCATAGAATAATCCTTTTTAAAATTTTATGTAATTAGTAAAGTGTCTACAGGGTGTTCAGAGTCTCACTATGTAGATTGGACACGTAGTGATTCTTCTGTTTTCAGCCTCCCAAGTGCTGGGATTATAGGCATGTGCCAGTGTGCCCAGTCTCAATCTCTGTCACAGCGCACTCTGGAGGTAGGGCTGGCACAGCATGCCAGAGCTCAAACCCCGGCTGCTGTGCTCTGCCTAAGCAGACACTTCAGTCCTCTGAGCTATCTGGCCATCCCTATCATAGAAAGATCTTATCTTGCCATTGAACTTTATACTTTTGTAGAGAACATCAATATGGGTTTCAAAGTTATTCTCTTTAAGGACATGAAAGATGTCACTCTAATCTCTTGTTGATATGACAGTTTGTGCTGAGAAATATGCCATGATTCTGATGAGATTTCTACTGTAAACAATCTTTCTTTTCTGTAGCATCTTTTAACATGCTATTATTTTGCTCAATTTCTGAGATCTTGATTAATGTGTGTGTGTGGATTCATTTTGATTATGGCTATTTGGAGTTCTGTATGCTTCACTCAACTGTAGTCAAGTTTTTTCTCATATTTGGAAAATTTTCTGCTTGCACTTCCACAAATAGTCTTTTTATGTCATTTGTGCTGTCTCCTGCTGCTTCATTAACAATTATTATTCTCGTATTATTTTTCTTTACCTTGTCATACAGCTGCTGAGAATTGTTATTTCCTAGTTCCTTGTTAGTTTTAAGACATTTTTCTTTTTGCATTCTTTAGCTGCACTGCTGTCTTCAAGTTCTAAAAGTCTAGCGTCAGTTTCATTAAATCAGGTTTGCCAACTTTCAGTGGAGTTCTTAGTTTCCTGGATATTTGTTTGAAACTGTTTTATGCATTTTAATTCCTTCCTGTATTATTTGTTCAGTGTTCCCATCATTTTCTATTCTCCTACATTTTCTAATTTATGATTATTTTACTGTCTGAGCAATGCATTAACAATTCTTGTCATTTCTCTTTTTACCTGTGATATTGTTTCTGATCGTATTTTTCCTGTACCCTCATGGACTGTTTCTGTACTTTAGCTTCTGTTATTTCAGAAATTTCAGGTGTATGATTTTCAAGTACTTGTATATCTTTTTTGTATGTTTTAGTCAGGGTCTATGTGGTCTACAGGGTTTCTCTACATACACTGGACCCATAGGGGTTTGTAGTGATTCTCCTATGTTTAGCCTCTCAAAGAACTGGGATTACAGGTGAGCGCCACCATGCACAGTCTCAGGCACAGTTGCAGCATGCCCCAGGGCAGGGGCCAGCACGGCAGGGTCAGAGATGGAACCCTGGCCCCTGTACCTGTTTGCAGGTGCTGTAATCCACTGATCTATTTGGCCAGCCCCTCTTACATTTTTAAAAAGTTGCACTGGAACCAAGCTCCATACCTGCATGTTGGGGTCTAAATTCAGAGTTTACCAGAGTCACATAGGCCATCTACTATGCTCTTCAGTTCTTAAATGGTGCTGGAAAAGCCTCCATTACATATTTTTAAAATTCCCTTTTTCTTAACCTTTTCCTATGTTGAAAGGTATCTTGGTTGCTTCCAAGATTTTGCTATTATGAATTTTATTACTGTAAGCATGGTGCACATATATTGCTGTGGTATGATGTTTTAATTCTTCTGGGAAGATATCAAGAAGGACAAGAGCTAGTTCATACAGGACCTCTGATACAATTTTCTAAAGGAATCTTCACAGATGTTGTACCAGCCTCACATTGCCCCTAGCAGTGAGGAACAGTTTCAATTTTTCCCACAACTTACAGTTCTATAAAAAATGATAAACTTCTTTTTTTGTTACATTGCCTAATTTTCAGAATCAATATCTCATTTCTCCACAATTACAGTGTTAAGAATCCTGTTAGATTATCTGTATATAATTCAGATTCAGTGAAGAGGCATGTTGACCAACTTGCAATTGGCCATGGTGGATCACAGGACTGAGTGTTCAGGTTTTATACGGACATTTCCTTAGACTTTCACACTTGAATTTGTCTTTCTTATACCAGGTGATGGCATCTATAGAACTCTGAAAAAATATAATTATTTTTTCAAAATCTCTATATTTAAATTTTTTAGAATTGTATTTTCTTCGCTTTTGAATAATGTATGGGGAAGTGCATATTCAACTGGGTTTTCTGTTACATAAATTTATTTTTCAGTTATGAAATATCTAATACTGGGACCACTCCAAATCTGCCCAAACCCAAGCCCTGCAAGTGTGTGGGAGAGCCTCTGCTCTCCCCCTGCTTATGCCAGAATAAGCCCAGTCCAGCCAACTGAGAGAGACCTTTCCTTGCCTTCTCCAGACCTACCTTGTCCATCTAGAGCCAGCACAAGCTGCTCTTAGGAGCCATCCAGACCCATTTAAGCCTGGTGAGTGTGTGGGACAGCTTTTGTGCTCTTTTGTTCTCCCACTCATAACACTTCACACCCAGCCCAGGCCTGGCATACAGACCTGGAGTAAAATCCTGAAGCTGCAGTACTTGCAGTAAGACTAAGATCAAAACCATGCAGCTAATGCAGGAGCAGAATATCTTCCAGAGGGTCAAAACAAGCTCACCTTGAGGGGCAGCAACAGGAAGGAGCTTAGCACAGTAGCCAAACCCAAGCAATGCATAACTGGATTAACTAGAACCTGGTATGTTGACACCTGAATTTTAGTAGGTGCTAAGGTTACAATTAAACCAAAGCTATACAACAAATGTTAGTGGACACTGCTATACAAAATGACTAAGAGAAGGAGCAATATGCAACATTAGGTGCCTATCTCACTCAGAAAAAGTGCAGAGGATATTAACACAGCTGAAATTTCAGAATTAATAATGTCTGAAGTAAAGAAACAACAACAGAAAGGAATAGAGGAACTCAGATCAGAATTAATGTCTGAAATAAAAAAGAAATTATGAATTAATAGTATCTGAAGTACACAAAAAACAGCAGAAAAGTATAGAGGAAATCAGATCAGAAAGAAAATCTGAAGTAAAAGAATTAATAACTGCTTTTCAAGAAGGCA
>PVKA01001170.1:35632-156406 GCA_004027165.1 Ctenomys sociabilis | reverse complement strand
TTTCTCTCTCTCACTCTCTCTCTCTGTCTCTCTCTCTGTCTCTCTCTCTGTCTCTCTCTCTCTGTCTCTCTCTCTGTCTCTCTCTCTGTCTCTCTCTCTCTCTTTATGATACATGGTCTTGTTATGCAGTTCAGACTTGTAGTGATCCTTCTGTCTTAGTCTCTCCAGTGTCAGAATTACACATGTGTACCACCACACCTGGTTTGGGCACAGTATATGGTCCTGGGGATCAGACTCAGGTCTTTGCACCTTCCAAGTAGGTGCTTAGACCAACCAGCCATCTCCCCAGCCATGTCCTCTATTTTTTTAAAATGTATTTAGTACAGGGTCTACAGGGTCTTATGACATAGATCAGACTGTAGTTATCTTGTTTTCAGTCTCCCAAGCTCTGGGATTACAGGCACACACCACCACACCCAGTCTAACATTCTGATTCTTGAAAAGTGTACCATTATTATTTCCATCTCTGAAAGCTGCCCACTTGAAACTGTCCCAAATATGTTTTACCTTAGATTTAGAATAGGCAGAGGTACTCTGAGTCAGTCTTGCTGTTGAGTTTTCTCATTCGTTCACTCCCACTCTGTGGAGTGCATTTCCCTTTAGTAAGTCCTTGCCTTTTTTTTTTTTTTTTTTTTTTACTACTTCTGTGTGACCTGCTCAGTTTTTTGGGATGCAAAGAGCTGGAATACAGGATGACCAAGAAAAATTGTTTGGTGAAAAGACTTACACAAAGCTCTTTCAGAGAAGTTCTTTTTTAGGAAAGCCTTCTGAAGTTCAGCACATCACAGACGATTTCACCCTATCTTCCTGATACTATAGATTACTCTTAGTTTGCTTGCATTGTAAAGGTTGGGCATCTTGACTTTGGTAGGATAAATGTGTTTCTTCCCATGCAATTTCTTCTCTTTGTTAAACTGTCCTCATTACATAAGAGAAAGACATATAATTGACTATAAATCCCTGTTCCATACACAACTCAGTGGTTTTATTTAAATGGAGTGGAAGGACACACCTTTATTGAATGGTTTGCTAAGGGCACTCTTAAAGTAGCCATCCTAAAAATTCTACTATGAACTCCTGTCATTGAAACTGCCATAGAATTGCAGAGTATTTTTGAAGTAGAACAGTATATACAATTAAAAACTTGCAGGGTTCAGATTACTAGATGTAAGTGTACAAAACTGGGGAAACAAAGAAAAAAGTTATAAGAACTGAGGATAAATAGCCAAATTTCTCAGGCTTTGCTTGAATTTGTGATCTGCCTGCCTTAGTTTACTATCATGATGGAATTACACATGTGGCTTCCACAGCCTTCTCCTCTTTCTCGTCCTTCTTCTCCTTGTTCTTAACACATGATTGTGCATACCAACAATGCTCAGGGCCTTATCTCCATACTTGCATACATCATTCATTGATTTTTTCCGTCATGTTTCCATCCTCACTTGCCTCTAAGCACTCTTTCTTCAGTGTGATCAAGCTTCAGTGCATCTCTGACTGAGCGAAACCTCATCCAGAGCCCTTCCTTTCTTCTTAGGTGAAATGAAATTTCAGGTCACATGAAAATGAATATCATGACCTCTTTCTTAAGCTCTTCCTGCCTTACCACTGGCAATTCCTGAAATTCTAGGCTTTGTGTAATATTTTCACATTTTTGAACTGCTTATGTACAGAGCCCACAATCTGTCCGACCCTGTCTCTTGGCCACGTCCTGCCCCAAAGTCATGTAATCACCTCCACTCACTTCATGCTATTATCCTTTATCATTTGTCATAAGTTGGTGGAGAACACTATGTGAATTGTTTTTTTCCAAACTATTTTCAGTCTGCTTTCTTTAAAGTCTTGGAGCACATGCTATTAAGTCTTTCCCCTACTGTGTTATAGTGATAACTGTTAAAGTATTTTTTCAGACTGGTATAATCTCCATTTTTATCAAACAGTCATTTTGTTGATTTGGTTATATGTCCCTTGTTGAATAAATACAAATATTTCTAACTTTTGTCTATATTACCATTATGTTTAATAAACTTCTCTCAAATAAGCCTACAATAAAGACATTACACATCTTACATTTCCTTAACAATTCTGTCAACTTTCATCTATTTTTTTCTGTATTTTAGTGACGGGTCTACAGGGTATTCAGGTTCTCACTACTAGATCAGACTCATAGTGATCCACTTCTTTACAGCCTCCCAAGAGCTGGGATTACAGGCATGGTCCACCCCCTAGTCCCTGCTGTCTCAGGGTGCCCTGGGGACAGAGCTGGCACAGCAGGCTGGGGGATTGAACCCTTGGCCCCCATGCCTGCTTGTAGTCACTTTAATCCACTGAGCTATTTGGCCAGTCCTAATGCAATTTTATTTATTTATTATTTTTTTCTGTCAACTTTCAGTTGTCATTTATTTGTTGGTTTAAAATTTCATATTTATGTGTCCAGCTATCTTGCAAAAATGTGAGAATGTTCAAGAAGAATTGTCTTGTTTTTTCATGTGTTTCCCTCTAACTCACTGTACAATGCCCACATAAATGTCGACTTGAATTAAACTCATCAGAAACAATGAAGCACAGATAACAGTTTCCATGTATAACTAAATATTTATTTAGTATCACAGTAAGTGACACAAGCTTAATAGAGATACTTTAGGTCAATGCAACAATTCTAGGTACAGTCAAATTTGCTCTGAATCAAGATAACTGCACCTGCTCGAGCTTTTTACTCAAAATTGCCTTCTATTTAAATCTAGTCTATAATCTAAGTGCATAAAGCTAAGCTACTCAAAATGTCACTACCATGAGAAAAGTATTCTGTTATCTTTAAACTGTACTTAAAACTCTGGGTGACAGAATGCTGACTATTGACTAAAAATACATAATTAAAAGTTCTTCTCAGCAAATAGAAAATCTAATTTAAGAAACCCACTATCATTTCTCTCCAGAAATTATTCCCTCGGTTTAACAACTAATTCTTTTCAGTTCTCACTAAAGTAGATGTATTATTGAACTGCCTTACATGATTTAACACTAAATAAACAATTGCTGCATGTGGTGTAAAGAGCAGGATGTAATTCTGCTAGTAGGTAATTCTACTCTAGATGTTATAGGTTAGGGAAAAAATGAGAGCCTTCTCCGTGTCTTGGAAGAGTTGGTGAACCCTCTGACTCAGAGCTCCTACCTCTCCCCTTCAGTACGTCCTCTGCTTCTATCCCCTCCTCTGTCTTCACTTCTCAGGAGCCGAGGAGTCTGAGTGCAATACAGACATGGAGCTCCTTATAGGAAAAACAGGTGATTTCTCACATGCAGCTATTACTAGGAGGTTCAGAAGGGTCTTTTAATCTTAGGCATATATGAAAACATCTTTCCTCTTTCTCTAAGAAGGGTGAACTAAAATTCATTCTATCCCATTCCCCACCCAGTGGCTCGGGTGGCTGGTTTAGGTTCTGACATCTGTAAAAACTTGCTTCTGGCTCCTCAGTACTTTGTGCCTTTCATGAAAGAATTTGCTCAAGACACGGATGTGCCACTGAGGAAGTGTAAGTAGAATTTATCAAAGCAAACATAGATTTATGTCTTCAGTAAGAAGGCAGGCAGTGCCATGTGGAAGTGTGGGTTGTTTTATGCTGAGAGGAGTTACTTCTGGGATTCACAGAACTATGATGAATATGATGCTTACTGACAGTTAAATGTCTTTTCTTCAAATTGTAAAATATCTTCCTTTTCTCTTTTAGATAGCCATGTTCCCTCATAGCTCTTAATCATATAAGAAAATTACACAAGAAATTGAGATTTAAATTAAATCCCTTTCTTGTCTTGATATCCTTGGCCATACTCTATGGAAACCAGGAATTTTGTATACCTTGTTTTAGAAATAAAGACACCGTAACTTTGCATCTGAGACATAATAAATGATTACAAGTGAGTTATATTCTGAAGGCTTTGTTTCTTCATTTAACTGCAACTGTCAAAACATTCTGTCATGGTTTTAGGTGCACGTAGATTGGAAGAGTTGTGGGGTCAGAATGGCTTCCACCCTAATTTAAGAAGGTGGACTAGGAGTCCAATGAGTTTGCCCTTGAGAGGGCTATATGTGGAGCTGTGAGTAGAAAATCCAAAATTGCTTCTGGAGAGCCAGAAGTTTGGAGAAGCCAACAGTATGAATTGTCTGAGAAAATTTGCAAGAAGTAAGCAACGCTGGCAAAGACAGAAGCCATGGAAGTCATGGCAGTGTTATCGAGTGCCCAGGCAGCGCCATGGAGGGCCCCTTTTATACTCACAACTTGCCACCAATAGCAACAGATGTTGAATATAGGACTATGAACTTAATATTTTCCCTAATGAATTTTGTTCTTGCACTGTTCCCATTCTTTATATCTTCTGGATTGGAAATACCTATTGTGTTCCATTGTATGTTGGAAGTGTTCAACTTTTTTTTTCTTTGAATATGTACAAAGTAGGTATTGTCTTTAAATCTCAAAAATACTTTAGACTTAGATTCTTCAGCAATGGTGAAACTATTAGGACACTAGCAATTCTTCAAAATGAGCTAAATGCCTTTTACATAAAGAGACAGCCGGGCGTGGTGGCGCAGGCCTGTAATCCCAGCACTTGGGAGGCTGAGGCAGGAGGATTGTTGTGAGTTCGAGACCAGCTTGAGCTACAAAGTGAGTTTAAGGCCAGCCTGAACTGCATAGTGAGACCCTGTCTCAAAAAAGACAAAAAAAAAAAAAATAACTAAATAAAGAGACATGCATACACCTTTAGGGGCAAGGGGCTGAATGCTAAGACTTGTGTCTAGGTGTCCCCTCGAGTCTCATGTAGGTGTAGGTGGGTCTTCTCAGAGTTGGTTGGATGTGGCATGTATGCTGTTGGGATTAAGGATGTGATGCTGAACTAAGGGTGCCTCATCCCAGGTGTGCGTGCAGCTGACAGATACCGTGGCCTTCTCTCACTTCTCTCTTGCTGATGCTTCTCTTCTTCTGCCTTCCATTTGCCATTCCATGTGCTCTTTCCCCTCTGTGATCCATACCACCTGCCTGTCACCTGCCTGGGAGCCAGCCAACTATGGACTGAGACATTTAAGAATTGAAATAAATATTTTTTCCCTTTTAATTTGGGAATTACGTATTTTGTCTCAGCAATGTGAAAAATAACTAAGACATAAGGTGCTGAAATTACAAGAGTGTGGCACCACACGTAGCTAGTCTCCTACTTTTTAAAACAGGGCACAAATTTAACTTGTCATTAGAAAACTGACCATTCCAACTCTCTTCGTGCAATTGAACACTCCAATTCTCATTAATTGTTATAACCTTGAATTCTTAGTTCAAGTTTCCCACACTGGATGAGAACATTTACATGATATGATAAAGCTCATTATTTGGGAACCTTCTTATTCTACTTCTCTAAGGTTGCTTTGCAGATGCTAGTAAGAGATCATTGGATATGCAAATATCTGCCAATTTAATAGAAATTTCAGTATCCTCTAAACTTAAATAATGTCTTCATTGAGCTCAGGAGCACTTAAGGGCACTGTAAGGACAAAGGAGGCTGGGATATGTGAACAAGAAGTGACTTTGATGGTTATTTTTGGCCAAGAGGACCCTCTGGCTCCCTTCACCTTGCACCTTGCTGATGGAGGCTGTCACTGCTCGTAGCAAGGCTAGGGGGAAGGAAGTCCTAAGTGCTGCTCTCAGTCACCACACAATAAGGTCGGTGAACACTAATGTGCCCTGTTCTTGAACTACCACTTCTATTCTGATCTTTTGTCCCATTTCAGTATATTTTGTACATTACTGCTAGATGATTGTTTAAATATCTTCTTTCTTTCTTTCTTTCTTTCTTTCTTTCTTTCTTTCTTTCTTTCTTTCTTTCTTTCTTTCTTTCTTTCTTTCTTTCTTTTCTTTCTTTCTTTCTTTCTTTCTTTCTTCTTTCTTTCTTTCTCTTCTTTCTTTTTCTTCTTTCTTCTTTCTTTCTTTCTTTCTTTCTTTCTTTCTTTCTTTCTTTCTTTCCTTCTTTCTTCTTTCTTTCTGTTTATTTTGGCAGGCTCAGCCCACCCTGAGGGTGGGGTTGGTGCTACACATGGTGCCAGGGAAAAACTGCGGTCCTCTAAAACAGGTGCTTTAGACCACTGAGCTATCTCACCAGCCCTTCTTTTTATTTCTTTAAAAAAAAAAATAGGGTGTACACTTTTCAGTATGGCAGTTTAGATTCCACACTTTGTGTTCGATGTTCAATTTACAGGTTTATGTCTGAAAATGATTCCCTTTCACAAATTAGCTGCTTCAGCCATGTTGTCTATCTCATTTGCTCCAGCACTCTCCTGCAGAAGCCTCACACAGTCCATGGGTCTCTCCCATTTCTGCACACATTATCATTTCATTATTCAAGGTTGATTATCCTGTTCAATTTTCTACTTGACTCCCTTGGTGACCTTCTCTAATATGCAGGAGATGGCATGCCCCGCATTCCTTGGCTATCCATTATGCAACCTGGTCATGCGTATGTGCTATATTTGGATCCTTTTTTATCTATAGATTGTTTTACTGGGTTAGATATATTTTGAACAAACTTTGTGTTTTCTAACATCTTTGGAAATATTTGTCATACAATGTAAATTATTTCCCCTTGTCACGTTTCCTGTCTGGCTTGTCTTCTGTTCTGGATACCAAAGCCCTGGATATGAAGAAACATATATTATGTGGCAATCCTTTGTGAATCTTAAATTACTACCATATAAATTATGGCATATATAAATAACAGAAATATATGTTTTCTTATTCTTCTTGAAAAGTTTGTGGTTTCAAATAGAACACTAAGCATTTTCTCTCATTGTTCACCAGTACGGAATATTTGGTACTCTACTTTCTAAAGAATAACCTATAATCACATTAATATTTTGGTATTTGTGATTCTAAATTAACTTGAATTTTTCATTCTTGCTTTATATTAGATATTTGCCTTCTTATCAGTTTATTTCCATATGAGAGTTCTAGTATTAATTACTATTTCCACATAGCTAATATTTCTTAATAAAAGTTATCTAATGCCTTACCGTACACATTAATATGAAGTTGAAGGTATTAAATACAGCATTTTATTTTCACCAGTATATTATTGAATATGAATTCTCTAAAATTGCTCTTTGTAAAAAATTGAAAAAAGTATGAATTTTCCATATAGAAATTATTTTATGTTTATCAAGGTTTTTCAGTGTGCACTAATTGCTTAGTAGAGTAAAAATAAAATTGCTTCAGCATCTAAAAAAGGAGGAAGTTAAATAGAAAGAAAATATTCTTGATTTAAGAACATTGCAGAACTCTTTAACCTCTTTAACACCCAGACGTAAGCGCCATCCAATTTAGACATCCACAGAGCTTCTGGAAATAATGATTAAAAATAAAGTAACAGCTGAGCTCTCTAAATTAATTTAAAGGTGTCAGCCAACATTTGCCAGTGTAATAAGAGTGATTATAGTTCTAAATTCAAAGAAAATCTTTTTATCTTGTTTAGGTTGAGAAAAAATATTCTAATATCACAAAATTCAAGAATAGGCACAGACAGAACTACTTAGTTTTCTGTATGGACTGGCCCTAGTGGGTTTTGTCCCCAGATCTTCATTATATCCTTGGTGATGTTATTCTTTGACATATTTAGTGAAATCAATAAGAAACCTTTTTAAGGGTCTTCAGCCAAATAGATGATGAAGAAAATGAACAGCACAGCTCTTCTTTCTAGTCATCAAGTTGTAGCTCTGAGGAAAACCTGCCAGCAATGCCTGTGTAGGTGAGCAATGTAGGAGAAGTGGAGTGACGATGTGGCACATCTCATGCATATGAGAATGACAATTTTTGTATGTGCTTTGTTTTTTCCTTTTCAAGTTCTTGGAAATATTTGTAAATTACTGAAAAGAGGAATCATTTCATTGAGTCTATACATATTACATTCAATTTTTAATTTATGGAATAAATTTGCAATTTAATTCCTCAGTGTGAAATTTCTTTTTTTCCATGGGGAATATGAATCCGTGCTATAAGGTGCCAAGATGTCTCGGTGATGTCTCACAAATATTCCTGCCGAAGGAGTGTCTCATTGCTGCTGTACTGTAAGTGTGCGGAGGGCAAGAGCTTTGCTGTTATTGATGCCTTTATGGTTCTTTACATGTAACTGTATTCTCAGGGCCTCAGTAGTGCAGGCCTCACAGAGGCCACCTAGAGTGAAGGAAAACAAGCTCATGTCTTACTGCCTGTTTTTGTTAGTAAAATCAATTGTGGATGTTTGACACTATGCCGGAAGAAAGGAAAGCTCTGAGTAGAAAACAAAGTATGTGGTGCTAAATGACAATTTTTTGAAAGTCTATTAGCAAACAAAGAAAGTTATATGACAAATTATAAAAGACTTAAAGCACAAAGATAGTCTTTAGTGCAGAATGTAACAGGTTTGGCAGACCACAAAAAACAAAACAAAACAAAACTGTAGTTCAGCCAGGGCAATAAAATAATGGTCTTAATCATAATAATAAAAAATAGTGCTAGTAAATGCCTGAAAACGTTTGTCAGAATTATTTTAGTAGATGATTAATTTCACACATATCTTATAAATGAAGTTGTATATAGAACTTTTCCCAAAATTTGGCTTCAGAAAAAAAATAAAAATGAAAATAAACCAAAAAACAAAATTTAGCTTCAGGTATTAGAATATCATTTTATAGATATTCTAAGGTTACATAAATTAAAAAAGTTAAATAAATTAGAAGTTAAGTAAGTCCTATCTCTGAAACATGAAATGTGTACATATCGCTTCTCGGGCTTTTGGCTAAGATCAAGTGTAGTATCTGTTCTTATCAGTTTAATATCTGATACATCCTCTATCTGAGGAAAATATATTAAATGGATTTTTGGAGCTGGGAGACGGAATAGGAGCTTGCTCCATCCACTCCACGCATTGACCTCGTATTGCAGAAATGTGTACATAAAAGTCAGGTAGCCATAGAATTTATTTTAACACTGTGCAATTTTCCTAGCACTACACCAATAAGAATATGTAAGGAGGATCCTTTATAGATTTCTGCCTACACCAACGTACATTCTTGCTAAGTATATACGTCATGATATTCTTTTCTCCTGCCCTTCAACTCATTATGTTACTATGATAAAGTAATTTAGCATAATTATTGGTACAACGGTTTCATGAAATTTAAGTTCATATCTTATGAATTACATTAGCTATCAGCTAATATATTTTTCAAAGGTGGTTTAAAGACTCCCAGTATATACTATGTAAATGCAAATGCGTTTGGCAGGGCATTAACCTCAATATATGCAGCATCCTGATGGGCTCCATAGGCTGCATTGTTATTGCTAAATTAATACAGCCAGGATGCTCATGCTGACAAGGCAGATGTTTTATATGCAAATATTTATCTTTTGTTGTTTTAATTCTAATTGCTTGCCCCAAATCCAGATTTGATGAATATCTATGTGAAAATGGTAATTAGTTTACTAGTAAAAACAGGGAAGAATTACAGGTAATGATGCAATAAAACAACTCCAAGCCCCTTGTAAACATGGAGGTGCATAGTCTGATGGTTTGTTTAGAATCATTCCTGAAAAAACTGAGCTAATAAATTATACTCCTCCTTCCAGGATTACCTAAGGATAAAATCATGAATTTGTCTGTCCCAGATTTTATAGTTTCTAAATAAATAATGTCAGTTACAGTTATAAAGCACTTTAAATGTGATTGGTAAATCTTTTGGCATCAGGTGAAGCTTCCCGACACCCACTAAATTTTCTTTCAAAGCTCTAAAGCCCAAAGGAGTTTGCTAAATTTTTGGGGGTTTGCTTTTTAACAACCTCTTTCGCTGCATCTCTTTGAGTGGAGCAATGGGCCCAGCTCTTAGCTGAGTATATTGCAATTATGTAGACATAAAAGAAAAAGAAGCAGTACCTGCATGGAAAAATAAAACAGTGAAACACAGTAAAGGAGCAAGAGCACTGCAGATGGTTCGGGCGAGATGGACGGATGACTCATGGAAGTGCACGAGTCTGAAGATGCAAGTGAAGGCAGTAAGTTCAGAGCTCCACCTCATACTGTGTGTTGGAAAAATAAAAGCAAGTGATATAAGGTGCGGATATGATAAAAGCAACACCTTAAGCTATAGGGAAAAATGTGAGGAGAGCATTTTATACTGAACACCCAGAGCTGTTTAGCTGGGGCTGTCCTGAAATGCAGTGTGGAAGATTCAGAGAGGGGTAAGAAAATTTTTGGTTGACCCTGATTAACTTTTAAAAAATTAATTAAGTTTATTGGTGCATTTCAGATATACATAATGCTCGCATTCCTTACAGGAAAATTCTTTCTGTAGATAATATATCTTGATTCTTCTTTTTTTCCCCATTCCCCTCAACTCTTCTGCTGTTCCTTATTTATAAAAGATTGTTTTAATTTTTCCTTATTGTTTCTTTTCCTTCCCTTTCTTCCTTTTTTTTACTTCCCCCTCCCTAATTCTCTTTCCTACTGACGATTATCTTCCTATTTTATAATATTATGCATTTTTGTCCTAATTTAGTCTTTCCATTTCTCACATCCGAGAAATAATGCAATATTTACACTTGTGTGTCCAATTTACTTCAAGTAAGAGTAGATCTCAAGGTGCCTCCATTTATCTAGAAATGATGCGAGCTTGTCCTTCTTTATGGAAGCACATTAGTGCACTATGTGAAAAAAACAACCATCCTTCATGCACTCATGGGTGGACGGGCGCTTGAGCTGCTTCCAAGGTGTGGCTATGACAGGCTGTGCTGCTGGAAACATGATGGTGATGCTCTTAATTATTTTAGGAGGATACAAAGGAGAGCAGCTCTGTCAGATGGAACCTCGTTTTAGCTTTTTGTTATTGAAATCTTTCTAAAATTTCTTTGATCAGTAGTTTTGTCCATATCTTAGCGCAAGGAATTCTATCAGCAGTATTGTATTGGCTGTATGTTTTCTCTTTTACGTTTTGGATTAACCACATCACCTTTATGCACAATTTTTTTACATAAAAGTTCATGTGGTTTGTGTATCTAACTGTGCTCAGTACATTAAAAGTCATAAATTTTTATCTTTCACCATCAAGATTTTTCTCTTTATAAAATAAAAAATATTTTCTTTTGATCTTTGAGAAATGACTTATCTTTGTATTGATACAGGGAAGTAAAACTTCCAACCTGACCTTGATGAGTTTATGTCCTCTAAAGCCGAAGAATGAATTTTAGAAACAAACGAGGTTGAGGAAAAAACTTTATTGGACAGAAAAGCTTCTGTCTGAGAGGGACAAAAGGGGTCCTGAGTGGGTTACCTCGGAGTCTCTTTTAGGGACTTTTATAGGGCAAAACCATGCGGGACTAAGGTAGGGAAGGGGCCTCGCTTAGGAGGATGTGAGGTGGGACAAAACTATGGTCAACCAATGGGATTACAAGCACCATTGCTCAGATAAAGTTGATAAGGCCCAGGACCAAATGGGGAAGAGAGTTACAGAGTAACTCTCCTGTATCCTGCGAATAGGGTCTCTCCTTCTTGGGGGTTGGGCTAGTGACTCACTTGGGTCTTTTCAGGTGGTTGCTACCTATTTAGAATATCAACCCTAGATTCTACTCTTTTAACATTTGTTTGGCCCTTAGGGCTGGCTCACAGCAGGAGCATCCCTCCCTCCAACAGTTGTCTTGGTCTTGTGGGTTACCTCCTTCTAGAGCCTGGCCCTGTCTGTCTATATTATTTCTAGCTAACTCAGCTGCCTGCAACAGTATCATTAAAATACAATGGAGTGCTGAGCCAGCCCCGTCCCTGAGCTGCTCTGAGACAGTGATTGAAACCAGGCGTGTTGTCAAACACCTGCAATTCCAGCGCTTGGGAGGCTGAAAGCAGGAGGATCACTATGAGTTCTATTTGTGTAGTGAGACCCTGTAGACCCTGCACTAAATACGTTAAAAAATACAGTGGTAACTTGGGGCACTAACTTGGTTGGAGAAAAATTTGGTTTAAAAATAAAAGCGTTTGGAAATACTCTATATTTGTTTGAAGTCTCTGTATCAGGTGTCAAGCATGATTGTGCCATTTTTCTGCACACACACACAAATGAGGTTGTATTTTTCAAAACTGTAGAGCAAATTTAGCTTGTGGGCCATAGTATCACAACAGCAGATTTTATACGAATATTTTTATGTTAAAATTTTTATCATTTGCTATTAATACTATTGCCATTATTTTGTTATTTTTATATTTGCTGGATGTATTATTACTTATTCTTTAATTTGACCTTCCTTATAAATGATTTGTATGTGCAGTTCTTATATAAAAGAATCTATATTTTGGTTCTAAAATTCTTCTTTAAATGTTTATTGTTTAATATCAACTGCATCACATTTTATATCTTACATTTTTATTTTATTTCTATCTTCTTTGTGTCTTTTTTTCAAAAACTATACAAATTTTAAAAGACTTACTGGAATGAAAGACATTCATGTCAGGAGTGTGGGTGGTGGGAGGAGTTATTCTGAGTATTTTCAAGGGAGTTAATGGCAATGTGTCTCTGTGATTGTTTCTTAATCTTAGTATTAACCATAATTTTTTTATCAGTCCATACTGATAAAAAGTTTCAGCAATTTCTGTTAAATATAAACATTAAAGTGTGTCCTCATTCATCATATTCCTCCATCTGGCACCATACAACTTCTGGCTCTTCACCGAAGGGAAAAGCACCATGAAAGGTAAAAGTTCTGAATCAATTCAGGACACTAAAGCAGCCAGGACTGCCAAGTAAAACACTTTTAAAAAGAGGATTTGGAAACTATTTCAGAAAGTGGAAAAGATGAAAGGGTGTGTTCCACATTAGAGGGAATATTCTAAGGGGGATTGACGGCAATGTGATTTTCATTATCCTGAAGTTTTAAAATGTAGCTGATATATACATATATATATATATGTTTTATTTATTATTTTATTTCTATCTTCTTTGTGTCTTTTTTTCAAAAACTATAGAAATTTTAAAAGACTTACTGGAATGATATATATATATATATTCGAGATAATGCATTTATAAACACTGAAATAGTTGCAACAAAGATGGTCATGAGGAGCGGATCTGTGTCCGGCATCTGACTGTGCGCATTTTTGGAGCCACATCCAGTCCTGCGTTTACCCTGAACTCTCCCTTCTCCACAAGACTCTTGTCCTCGGGCCTTACAGAAAGTGCAGAGCTCCACATCCCCTGAGGGGCTGGTGCGTGGACAGGAGTGCAAGGACTTGGTGGGCAGATAAGGGGGGAGGGTCTCTGAGGAAACCCTAACCCACACTTCCCAGCCACCCTCAGCCACCTAGGGGAATCACTGGCCCTTTGGGGACCACGTCTCCGCACTTGCCCCATATAAGAATATGAGGTCTAGTACCCACCCTCATCTCTCTTCTGCAGGTAGTAGGCAGGATGTGGAGTGAGGATGAGGGGAGAGAAGGCTCTCAGGCTAGCGCACATAAGAAGCCACTGCTCTTTTGAAGGCAAGCCCGGGACTGGACGCAGGCCGCACGCAGGCCCCTGTGTTATCTGAGGGAGCCGGCTCCTGGTCTGCTGTTATCCCTAACTCAGGATGAGGAGGCAGGAGAGGTTCAGTACCCATCACAGGCGAGTTTCTGTGAGGGCACAGCAAACCTTTGCTGTGAGCCCCAGCTCCCAATTTTGTAAAGCTCTTCTCAGGAGGGGGGTGATGACAACACTATCAGCTCATTATTCCTTTGCCAATCAGAGGGCTGATGTTCCTTTTGACAATTTGAGAATAAAGAGGATCTGTAGTGAAAGAGAGCTGTGCCTGAGGCCCAAGAAGAAAGGAGCGAGGCTTGTCCAGGAAGAGGACCTTAGGTGGCAGGAGAGATTGGAGAAAGAAGGGACCAAAATTCTTCTCTTCCCAGTGGGTGGCAGGATGGATCTCTCAACAGCTGGCCTCACGTTCCACCTAGATGGTGCTGGTGATGACAGTGAGGCAGATGTCCTTATGGTGCTCTGATGTCCTATAGGGGCTGAGGTCAAAGGAGCACTGGGGTGGAGGGTTGGGGGTGCTAACCCCAGTGCCCCCACCCTGGGGAGCTGTTCCAGGGGACTGGAAGTGTGCTGGCTGTGGCTACTGCTGCTGCTGTGATTCCTGGGAGACTTGGGCCTCAGCTTGGGCTTGAGCTTGGGCCTGGGCACTGCGCTGGGCCTGGGCCACTACTGCTGCTACTGCTGTTGCCACCTGTACTTGTAGCTGGAGATCAGGGGGACTGTGTTTGTGCATGTGTTTCATAAGGTACGCTACCAATGTATATGCCTGACTACAGATCATGCACATATATACCTTGGTATGCTTCACCATATGCATGCAAAAGTGCAACTCCTCTGAGGCTGCATCTGTGTAGGCCAGATGACAGTTGTGGCACGGAAGGGTTTCTCTTTGTTATGCTGCCATCTGTGGGACTGCAGATTGGAGAGTTGTGTGAAGGCCTTTTCACAGTCTGGCTGTGCACATTTGTATGATCTATCAGTGGTGTTGCTGAAGGTGGGAGAGCTGGCGGAAAGACTTCTCATGGAAGTTACTACTGCAGGGCTTGGCCTCTGAGTGGATACAGATGTGCTGGGTCAGACTGGGCTTGGGCTTGGTGTGTGACTTGGCGTGGATTCTACTTTGAATAGAATGTCAGGGAACACATCCGGCACCTGTAAGTCTTGCCCTCTTTCTGATGATCATCCTCATCCTCGGGGGAGAAGACATAAGGGCCACTCATCTCAGGTAGCCCTGATTCTATCATCCACTTCTTCCTCCTTCCTCTATCATCACCACCTCCACATCCTTCCTCAGTGAGGGTGGATGTCACCTTCTTGGAGAGATCAGGGACCACCCGTCAGGCTTATGAGTTAGGAGGAAGAGCTGAGACAATCATGGGAGCCAAAATGGGGAAGATATGAGTTGATGAGGCTGTGGTCACAGAGGGCCTGAGGGGAATGTGATTACCAAATTGGGCCTGACAGTATTCAGTCCTGTCGACAGCACTGGGACTACTGTGCTCTGAGTTGGGCTCTGCGTCCATGCTGAGGCACTGAGGCAGGCACCGTTAGCAAGGCGGAGTAGTGAGGTGGGGCCAGCCCACAACCCTTCTCTGGCAACAACTGATCCTTCATCTTGTTGACGAATATTGTGTTCTCAATCTGTCCTGAGACTGTGGGGATAGAAGGTCAGAAGTATGGGTTAGAATTGAAATGAGATTCTTCCATTCTACCCTCTCTCTCTTCCTCCTGTTGTTTTATGGCACAACTCTTGAACTGTCTGGAAGTGCTGGAGCTCCCAGGGACCCAAATTCCTCCATATCCCCTTCAACCTCCTCACAGGCTCTAAAGAGAGTCACTGCCTTTTTATATTTTAAACATACCATTTATTGTAGTCTATGTTTTTCCTATTCATTATGTATCTACATTGAATTATTAAATTATGAAAGAATTTAAAATATTTCATGTTATACTAGTAGTTTGGTGAATATACCATATATGTATGAATTCTGCTTCTCTTTTAGTATGAAGAATGAAGGATGCTATATAGTAACATTTTTGGAAAAGAGGATTCTGAAAAGCTAAGTGACATTTCTAATAGGCTGATCAAACACTGTTGTCCATACAACACATAGCTGTTGCTGGACAGGTGCATGTGCGGGTGGGGCCAACACTGTGGGCATTTCCTCAAGCAGTGTATATCAGCTTATCTGAGAAGCAACTCCCAGGATGTGACCAGTTTGTCACTTATGCAATCAATATTCTTTTCTTCTGTGATTAAGGCATTTCTCCTTCTATAATGTCAACACAGTTGAATTGTCCAAATTACTACTAGGAAACTCTTAGTTTAGAGCAGTATGTGAGTAGTATGAGTACAAATGGCACTCATAGGAAATTTGGTGGTTTATTTCATTATTTTCTTGAAAGCGGGGATTTTTATTTTTCTTTTAAAGAGGAGAAAAACAAAGAACAAATATCAAGAACAAAGACAAAAACAATGCAATATGAAGCAATACAATTGGTACAAAATTTCAAAAAAAGAATAGAAAATTAACAATGGTTGCACTACTTTTTATGTAATTTCTCTGAGTATCCCAATGGAATTGACCCCCTTAGTCACTTAGAAGAGTAGTTCACTCATTAATATACTCTGTTGATTATTCTTCTCTTCTTGTATCATTGTATCTTCCCAACTCCTTGTACTTCTTGCACTTAGATTTTTATCATAATTATAGGACTCTAGATTAAATTTGCATTATTGCTTTTAACAAAAGTATCCTTGTCATCAATGCCTCATGAAGACACCTGCTAATTTACATTGCAGCTGACTTGACAGTAACCAAGATACAAATGCAACTGTATATCTACTGAAAGATGAAAGGCTAGGAAGTTGTGCATGCAATGGAATTCTGTGTTTGCTTATTTATCTTTATTTTAAAAAGTAAAACCAAAGACAAATAACAAAAACAAAAACAGAAAGAAGTGTATAAAATTTAAGAAGAGAAAAAACACAAACAATTGCAGAAAAGAGACAAAGCAGATTAAGTATTATCTGCTCCTTTCCATAGACCAAAAGTATACCAAGAAGAAGTATACTTCTTTCTTTTTTCTTTCTCCTTTCAAATTTCCATGCATATATCTGGTAATATGAATAGCTCATTGGAAGACAGCGCTATGTATTACAACAAATACTGAGAAATTCATATTACTTTGTTAAGTGCAATTCTGTTTCACTTGTAATTTTTTCTGATTTAATACTATTTTGTACTCTCTTTTAAAAAATAAAGACAGAAACAGAGTAACATACAACAACACACATGGTACAGAATGGCAAAATAAGAATAAAAATTAATAGGGATTTGCTATGCAGCTGAGACACATAGTGATCCTCCTGTCTCTGTCTCCACAGCACTGGGATCCAGGCATGGACCAACACTCCCCGTTTTGATGGCCACAGCACAGCATACCTGGGGTTCCCAGCTGGCTCAGCATATGATGCTGGGGGATCAAACCTGGGTCCTTGTGCTTGCCAGGCAGGTTCCTAGATCACAGAACTATCAATCAAGTCCTAGTTGAAATGATTGTAGTACTAATTTCAACCAGTTTTTTTTTTTTTAAAGTAACAGTTAATGCTTAAAGTTATCACTTTGACTAACTCTATATGCTAATGTCTATATCCTGGAGACAGCAATGTGGAATTCTGTGTTAGGAGTAGACTATTATTCAGGCTGAAGTAAAAAGGAACATTGTTTTATTTGAAATAAGCCAGACTCTGAAGTAACAATGCTGAATGATCTCACTTACTGTGGAATTAAAAAACGTTAGGTAAATAGAAACAGAAAATGGAAAGTGGTTACTAGGACTCAGGAAGGTGAAGAAAATTGGATAAAGGATAAAAAGTCACAGACAGAAGAAGAATAGGGATATTATGCAAACTTTGAGGACTAGTGTTAGCAAAATGTTTTACATACTTGTAATTATCTAAGAGAGTAGAGTTTAAGCACTCTTCACCAAATAGAAGAGAAAAAAGTGGAAAATGGAAGAAATAAAATGGAAAAGAAAGGCAACTGAGTTGAATATTTTAATGTACATAATTGACATAGTCACCTCATAATATGTGTACATTTCAAAACTTGTACATGTGCAGTATATATATATTAAAATTAAAAATATGAAAACTATAACATATTTTACCACAATGTAATATTTAGTGAATTAAAACACGACACATTATACTCAGCTAATAGTCATTTCATTGTTCTTATAACTTTCTGAAATTAACCCAATTTAATGTAACTCTTAAAAACATTTAAGAGTTATAAAAATAACCCAGAAAGTTCATTAATCTAGTAAGATGATATTTATTTGGTAGTTTTTATGTGCAAGTTATAGGTCAGTCACTCTGGCTGCAGCGGTAAATAACATATTTTTGACTACATAAAACTTACTAACAAGAAGAATAAGCGCTTCAGTTTTAAATGATTAAAACGATACAAATGAGGCAAGCATAACGAATAAAAGATAAAACAGTGAGGAGGACAGAGTGCTGGAGAATGTTGAGAGTGTTCAGGAAAGAAATAACCAATGGAATGCTGTTTTTCCTGAGATCATTTAAAGTCATTTCAAATTATTTAAAATATCTCTTAACTATGTTTCTCTTACAGTGAATGAATGGATTAGATGTATTAGATCTCACTGTCAGAAATCAGTAAATTTATTCCATAGGCATCTCAGCTTAAGTAACAAAATATCTGCATTTGTGGCGGACATCTCTCCACACTCTTTCCAGAGTGCTTTATGACAACATGTTTAGAAATAAACTTAGAGAGATTTTCTATTCATTTTTGCATAGTTGATATTACAGGTCCAGTGGTGCTAAGTGAGCTAATGTAGAATAGAAAACTAAGATTCCATAAATCACACATTTTCTAATTAAATCTGAATATGAATATATGCTTTGACATACCAAGAAGAAGCTGTAGGATTAATATTATGTAAGAAATATCCAACCTGGAGGGAAATCTTTCTCTCTGTTTTTATTTCTCTGCCTCTCTGCTTCCCTCCCTCCCTCCCTACTTCCCTCCCTCTCTCTCTTTCTGTCTCTATGTGTCTTTCTCTGTCTTCCTGCCTCTCTCTGTCTCTGTCTCTGTCTCTCTGTCTGTCTGTCTTGTAAACACACACACACACACAAAAAAAAAAAAAAAAAAAAAAAAAAAAAAAAAAAAAAAAAAAAAAAAAAACACAACCAAGATATCAGAAAACATGTCCTGTTAGATAAAGCAATTAAGTTCTTCCTGCTTCCTGACCTTTTACTTTTCAGTTTGGAAGGCCAGAGTTCAGAGGCTCTTGGGACAGCTAAGGGTAGTCTGGGAGTAGAAAGTCCACTTTCAATTTAGAAAAAAGGACCCAGAGGACACTCTGACACTTTGCCTTTATTTAGTAGGTGAATGAGCATTACCACACTGCCAAGGGTCCACTTGAGAAAGGTTGAACTGGTTTTGCTCCCAAAATTCAAGCATCTGAAAATTGTTTTTGACTATTTAAATCCCAACTGATATACATTTTATAATCCATGTTAATTTTGTGGGCAATATAATGAAGAGTGTTTGATGACATGATCCTACTATGTAATGACTTGTTTTCTAATTTCTAGAAGCTACATAATGCAATACTAAGCACAGGTTGAAGATTTTACTCATATAGTTGTCTCTCTCCTATCACAAAAGTGTTAAATGTCTTATAGCTTTAATTTTCTCAAATTGACTCACAAAGCTGAATATTCAGTTTCAACACACTTCACTTGAAACACTGTTCAACTAAAACAAAGTAGTAAGTATTGGTCGAGTTTGTTTCAAAATGGAAATTCTGGAACAGAACACTTTCAAAGGTGAATAAAATTCCCTATGAAAGTTTATAGGAAGAACAGCAGTTTCTTTACTTCAGTATTACAAATTTAGACAACTCAATTTACATATGATGGTAAATTGTCAAACCAATGAAACACAAAATTCATTCAAAATTCAGTAGGAAAAAAAAACAGAATTCAGTAATATCAAATTAACTTATGTAAAAATTAAAGAAATAAATCTTTACATACAAACAAGCATATATTTCAAGTGAAGGCACGCATTTCATAGAATATGGATGGCATCAATAGATTTAAGGCACTGAGTTAGTTCATAAATACATAGTTTGCAAAAAAACTTATATACACACTTTGGCAGTTTGCAGTATCAATAAATAACTGGAAGCTAATGGCCACTTCTTCATGTACCTTTTGTCATTAGAGAGGTCAAAGTTAAATTTATAGGAATCCCATGTTTCTCAGTAAATTTAGTATTAAAACTTTTATGGAAGTGTTTTTCTTGATGTTTTCATTTCATGATCGTCTCTCTCTCTCTCTCTCTCTCTCTCTCTCTCTCTCTCTATATATATATATATATATATATATATATATATATATATATATATATATAGTGATACTAGGATGAACAATGTGAGATTAGTTGGCATCAATGAGAATGAAGGAGTTAATAGAAATGACATAAGAAGAATTTGAGGAGAAGCAATAGCAGAAAACTTCCCAAATATGAGGAAACAATCCAACATTCAGGTAAACGAAGCATATAGAAACCCAAATAACTTCAACCCAACTAAAAACACACTGAGACATATAATAGTCAAGATCCCAGAAATCCAAAACAAGAATAATATACTGAAAGCTGCTAGAGAAGAAAAAGCAGATCACATTCAAAGCAAAACCCATCAGAATTACAGCTGACTTCTCTACACAAACAATGAAGGCAAGGAGAACATGAAGCAGAGTTCTTCAAGTCCTGTATGAAAAAAAAATCCAACCCAGATTATTATACCCTGCAAAACTCTTTTTCAAGTTTGATGGAGAAGTGAAATACTTCCATGACAAAGAGCAACTAAAGAATTTCATGATGACAAAGTCATCACTACACAGGCTACTGAAAGATGTTCTAGAGAGAGACTACAATGACTAGAACTCCATGACTGAGAATGGAAGGAACCCACTAAACAGGATAGACAATTAAAATAGGATACGAAGGAGTAAATGACACCAGGTAAATATCATGACAAACATAAGTCAGCACAATTCAATTATAACCATCAATGTAACTGGACTCAATTCACCAGTTAAGAGAAATAGACTGGCACAATGGATTAGGAAACAAAATCCAACAATATGCTGTATACAAGAAACACACTTAACTCAAAAGGACATTCATAGGCTCAAATTCAAAGGATGGAAAACAATACTACATGACCCAGCACTTCAGAAAAAAGCAGGTGAAACTTCAAACCAAGAATGATCAAATGACACAAAGAAGGCCATTACATATTAGTCAAGGGAAAAATTCAAGAGCAAGAGGTAAAAGTCATAAATATCTGTGCACCAAACACAGGATCACCCAACTATGTAAGACAAAAACTTAATGGACATGAAAAACCTAATATCTAAGACTACAATCTAAACAGGACCTTAACACATCCTTATCTAAAAAAGATAGATCAACCAGACAAAAATTACCAAGGCAGCAGCACAACTGAACAAGAGCTAGGAACAAATGGACCTGGTGGAAATATAAAGAGTGTTTCACCCAACCACAGGTGAAAACATATTTTTATCAGCTGCACATGGGTCATTTTCCAAAATAGATCTCATACTACTCCAGAGATAATGCGTAAGTATATGCAAGAAAACAGAAATTATCCCATACATATTATCTGATCACAGTGCAATGAAACTGAAACTAAATGAAAAAAGAAACCAGAAAATCCTGCTAAATTCATGGAAATTAAACAGCACCCTACTCAGCAATCAATGGGTCACAGAAGAAATTCAACAATATCTACAAATCAATGAAAATTCAAGCAAAACTTACTGAAATTTATGGGATGAGATGAAAGCAGTTCTTAGAGGGAAAATCATAGCTATGATCTCACACATTAGGAAAACAGAACGGGAACAAATAAGCACCCTAATGTTGCACCTCCACCATCTGGAAAAAAAGAGAAAATAAACCCAGAACGCAAAGACGGAAAGAAATCATAACTATTAGAGCAGAAATTAATTAAATTGAAATGAAGAAAACAGTTCAAAAATCCACTAATCAAAAAGTTTTTTCTTTGAAAGACTAAATAAAGTTGATAAGCCACTAACCAACCTCATCTAAAAGAGGAAAGAAAAAATTCAATTACATGTAATAAGGAATGAAAACAGTGAAATCACCACAGACTCAGCAGAAATTCAGAAGATTATCAATAGTTACTTAAAGAATCTTTACACTCACAGAATAAGACACAGAAGAAATGGTCAGATTCCTCGAAAGGTACAAATTACCAAGATTGAACCAAGGAGATATAACAACTCTCAATAAGCCAATAACAGCCAACAAAATATGAAACATAATAAAACGCATCTTGAGAAACATAAGTCCAGGTCCTTATGGATTCATAGCTGAATTCTAAAAGAAATTTATAGAAGATATATTCCCTATACTACTCAAACTCTTCAATGAAATTAAAAAGGAAGCAGTCCTCCCAAAATCATTTCTGGTGGCAAGTATTATACTGATTCCAAAACCAGGAAAAGACACAAATAAAAAGGAAAACTACAGGCCGATCTCCATCATGAACACAGATGCAAAAATACTCAACAAAATCCTAGCTAATAGAATACAGCAAACCATCAAGAAGATCATACACCAGGGCCAGGAAGGATTCATGCCAAGGATGCAAGGATGGTTCAATATTTGAAAATCTATAAATGTAATACACTATATTAATAGACTGAAATTTTAAAAAACACCCAATCATCTCAATTGATGCAGAAAAAGCTTTTTGACAAAGTCCAACATTCATTCATGTTCAAGGTTCTACAGAAAATTGGAATAGATGGACTGTACCTCGACTTGAGAAACGCCATCTATGACAACCCAAAAGCTAATATAATCCTAAATGGGGAAAAACTGAAATCTTTTACTCTTAAGTCAGGTACAAGACAAGGATGTCCTATATCACCCCTCCTATTTAATACAGCTTTGGAATCATTAGCAACAGTGATCAGAAAAGAGGGAGAAACAAAAGGAATAAGAATAGGCAAAGAAGAAGTTAAATTATCACTATTTGCAAATGACATGATATTTTACTTGGAAGACCCCAAAAATTCCATGAAGAAACTACTAGAACTGATACTGAAATTCAGTGGCATAGCAGGATACAAAGTCAATAGCATTCTTCTACACAGTTAACAAGCACACTAAAAGGGAAACAAGAGAAACAATACCTTTTACAATACGACTATGGAAAATGATATACCTTGGGATTCACTTAACCAAGGAAGTCAAAGACCTTTTCATGGAAAATTACAACACCCTAAGAAAGGAGATTATAGAGGATTTCAGAACGGAAAGATATTCCCTGCTCCTGGATAGGAAGAACCCACATCATGAAGATGACCATACTCCTGAAATTGCTGTACAGATTTAATGCAATCCCTATCAAACTTCCACCAACATACCTCCCAGACCTAAAGAAATCATTCGTAAAATTTATTTGGAACCAAAACGATCTAGAATAGCAAAGGCAATCTTGGCCAATAAAGACAAGGCAGGAGGCATCACAATTGCTGACTTGAAAGTATAATACAAAGCCACTGTGACAAAATCAGCATGGTATTGGCAATGAAATAGACCTGAGGATGAATGGAATGGATTAGAAGATGCAGAGGCATCTATGAACACATCCTGCCATCTGATCTTTGACAAAGGGGCCAAACAAGCCTACTGCAAGAAAGATAGCCTCTTCAACAAATGGTGCTGGAAAACCTGGCTTTCTACATGCTGAAAACTAAAACTTGACCCAGCTCTATCACTATGCACTAAGTTAAAGTCAAAATGGATTAAAGATCTAAACATTAAAACAGAAACACTCAATCTCCAGGAAGACAAAGTAGGAGGAACTCTTGAAGACATAGATGTAGGTAAAGAGTTCATGTACAAACATATATTTGCATGGGAAACAGTTGTTGAAAGAATCAACAACTGGGATCAATTCTTCTTGAGGTGTTTCTGCATGTCAAAAGAAATTGTCAATAAAGTGAAAAGAAAACCCACAAATTTTGAAAAAATCCTAACTAATAAGCAATCAGACAAAAGTCTGCTGTCTAGAATATATAAGGAACTAATATATAGCAGGGCCCTCAAATTTAAAGACCCAATTCAGAAATGGGCATGTGAGATGAATACACACTTCTTAGAGGATGAAATTAAAGAAGCGAATAAATATATGAAAAAATGGTCCACATCACTAGTCATACGTGAAATATAAATAAAAACAACACTGAGATACCATCTCACTCCAGAAAGAATGGCTATCATAAGGAAATCAAGCAACAACAAATGTTGGAGAGGTTGTGGGGAAAAGGGAACACTTCTCCACTGCTGGTGGGAATGTGGACTGGTACAACCATTGTGGAGGTCAGCATGGAGACTCCTCAAAAGAGTAGGATTGGAAATCCCATTTAAGCCAGCTATCCCCATCCTGGGAATTTTCCCAGAGGAACTGAAAACATGATATCATAGTGATAAATGTGTAACTATGTTTATAGTAGCACAATTCGTGATAGCAAAATCTGGAAACAATGCAGATGTCCATCACATGAAGAATGGTTGAAAAGATGTGGTATTTCTATACAGTGGTGTATTACTCAGCTATAAAGAATGATAAACTTGAAGTATTTGCATTGAAGTAGATGCCACTTGAACATATACTCATAAGTGAAATAAACCAGACACACATGTGCAAATATTGTATAGTCTCTGTAGTATAAGAAGTCAAAAGAAGAAATACAAATAGAAATATACAGCAACAAATAAAAACAATTGAATCAGATAGTTAGGCAAACTGAACAGCATATGCTTCAGGGTACTAATCAGCTTTTCTTCTGGATGGTTAACAACTTAAGTTCACAGATCAAAGTTGGAGAAATAGAAGAGCCGCAAGGCCAGCCATCATTTTGTCCCTAGCCTTTCAAGGTCAGTGAAGACTAAGGGCATAGGAGAACATGTACTGCAACATCATGAAACTCAGTTGTGCCCCAAATTTTCTGAACAAGGAGATTATGGAGCCACAAAGCAAGGATATCAATGTGTACCTGGGGAAAGTCACATGGAGAGAAAACTTTCTCTCAGGCTCTCACAGAGAGCAAACTGGTTAAGCATTGGCCGTGACTCATCCACATGGATGACACAGACAAGAGATGTGCAGAGTAAGGTACAGAATTACAAGATAAACCCTGAGGGGCCTCCACTGACCTCAGCAGAAACAAAAGCTACATCTTTAGGTATATAGGGCTTGATCTATCTTGGTCTTAACCATCCAGCAGATAAGTATAAAAATGAGGTATATAACACGGGGCCATAATAATAAGTTGAGCTGTAAATGGCTACAGTCAACATCTTCTTCAGATAATTCACTATTATTGTGGAATGCTGGACGGTGTGGGATTGTGTCACCGAGTTCAGGCCCCTAAATTGATGTAATGACAATGGAGTGCTCATCTTTATCAGGTCTAGACAAAGAATACAAGGTCTACAAAGGAAGAATCATGTTGTGTGTGTGTAAAAGTACAATTAGTATAAATATGCCATGCTTCTGCATAATTCTATAAGAAGCAAGATTTCACTAATTGTGTTTGGTCAAGATATTATGTCGGCTTCTAGTACTATGGACAACCACTAGGAAGATAACAAAGTCTATAGTATTAATTATTGAATTCGTGACATAATTTAGCTATAAAAAATAAAATAAGTATATAGCTACACTCTCTTAGTTCACTGATTAGAGACATCTCCTATAATAATGTAAGTATAATGTCATGCATGCACCTTGTACAATATGAAAACAGTTTACAATGTATTTGTTTATGGAGTCTATCCTATTAATTTGTCTTGAAACTGTCTCTTTGCTATTTGTTCTTCAATTTAAAATAAATAAATAAATAAATAAATAAATAAATAAATAAATAAATAAAAGAAATTAATCTTCTGTGAAGCAAAGCTACATATGGGGTGTACTTTTAATACAGATTTGAAGGAATTTCTTTCAAGAAAGTGAATATTTACCCCTTTAGCAGAAAATCCTTGTGCAACTTGCTTCTAGAAAATCACTAGACATACTTTATAGAGAAGTGAAGTGAATTATTGACTTCCTAAGAATTTAATGCTTTACATTTTAGCTAAGAAGTAATAAAATTATTTATACATCAATTACGAAGATTATTTAAAATCGAGTTATACATAGTTTTATTATTACCTTTAATATTTTTGTTATTCCTTTTTTTTGCTTAGCAAATTAAACTTTGCACATGAAACTCCACATGAAACATTTATATTAATTTTTGGAAATAATTTTAGAAGAATATTCAAGGTAAAAATAGAGATGGAATTTTTGTACTTATTTGTAAAAAGTGAACCATTCATGTTATAGATTCATGTTGAACAAAATATGAGCAATATTCTGAAAACAAAGATATAATAACAAGTGCTGGTAATTTTTGCATTAGTATTACACCCTGATCACTGTTCACAAAACCAAGCACAGTACTTATGAAAACCTCAGTGTTCTCAGTTTTAAAAATCAATTCCAATTTTTAGATGTATGCTGATACATTGCACTATTTTATCTATTATTTTTAAGTCAAATGAATAAATAACAAAAGGAAAACTTTAAATTTTTCATGTGGCATTTCCTTTATTTAAAACTTCTAATGATTTAAGTTTTCAATGCCAATTTTCAAGATTCATTGATAGCTAAGGAAGCATACTGTTTTTGTATTTGGAAATGATTATCCAGCTTTAGGAAGGGCAGCTAATGAATACACATGATGCTTGATATAGTTTTATGTTAGATAAGACAATTTCATATATGAAAGGATGAAATCATGATACTTTATAGTGAGGTAAATGAGAGCATAAATTGTATTATAAAATATAAATTCATTAAATAATGGTTTTTATAATTTTCCATATTATATTATTGATTCCTTAGACCATTCAGCCATCCTGACATTCTTATTTTACATTATTGGAAACAAACTTTAAATACAATGTTTTAGGGGAGAGGAAAATACAAATGTTCACTTCTGCTTATGATAAGGTTAGACATTATTGCTCCCTCTGTAATCAGCAGAGAAGAAAGCTATCTGGAAAAATGAAGATTTTATTAGAGGTAGAAACACCTAACTGTTTACTTATATCAGAAATTCCCCCAGGAAAATGAAAACAGGTGAGTGGTTTTGTTGTGAGGGGAATATGCCATTATTTGACCCCTCCTGAAGAATTGTCTCACCACTGTCATATGGATCCTGCTTGGAAAATGAATCACTTATGATAGTAACTACATTGAACACTGGAAGAGCTCCAAAAATCAATTTAATTTTTTTTGTTGTTCCTTTTCTTTTGTACCAGTAATAGAACCCAGGACCTTGGACTTGCCAGACAGGTGCTTAAGTTGCCAAGCTATCTCCCTAGCCCTAACAAATTAATTTTTATATACAAGCTACCAGATTGCAGGGGCATCTGGAGAACTGGGTGAGAAAGGAAGACAGAGCTCAACCCAGTCTTGGGGATTGAAGGAAAAGATTGTTTACACAAGAAATCAGCAGCTTTTATCATCCAGATAAGGGAAATAAGGATGAGCAGATGTGATCAAAGTGCCAGCCCAAAGTGCTAGCCCAATTTGGCTAGATTCCCAATAAAATCAAGATTAAAAAAAATAACCAAATCATACTGACAGAGAACAGAAAGGATTCCCTCTGGGAACAAATGATGTTAACTTTATATATGGCAGTAATTTAAACTTCTGTTTAATTATATTACAATACTTGTAATTCAAGTCTTTTAAAATGTATTGTCATTTGTTTTTTGGCCCAGAATTATTTCTTTTATCTTGGTAAATGTTTCATGTGCTTTAAACATATTATATGTCCTGCCATTTGTGGTAAGTTATTCTGTAAATATCCATTAGGTCAACTGGTTAAGAGAGTATCACTTTGGTTTTCTATCTACTATTTTCTGAAAGAGGTAGATTAAAATCTCTGATTATAATCATGGAGTAGCTTATTTTTTTCTTGCACAGGTGGAGAATGATTTCTTCAAGAAGTGAGAGTTGAGCCAGCACTCAGCTTCAGTGTGTGAGTGAGATGACTCAGTGCCTGCTGGACCCTTACTCCAGCCTGCATCCAGGCCAGGCATGTGTAGAACTTCCTCCATCAGATAAGCCCCGTGTGGAACTCTGCAGCAGAACTCCCTGCAGAGAGACGAGAGGCAAGACCAACCAAACTGTTCGAGGAGCAGAACATGTTGCCAGAATGCTACAGTGGGTTCATTTCCAAGGGCTACAGTAGGAAAGAAGTGGAGCGCAGCAGCCAGACCCAAGATACACCCACTTGGACAAGTTTGAATTTGGTAGATCTAGACCTGCTGCTAAGGTAATAATTCTACCAAAGCTCTACACTAAAGGTCAGAAGACAGTGCTATACAAAATGACAAAGAGAATGAAAAATTGATTCTCAGGATCTGAGCCCACCCAGAACAAATGCAGAAGACAATAGCATAGAAGAAAGTGTAATTCACACACCTGAAGCCTCTGAAATGATAGCATCTGAAGTAAAGAAACAAGTGCAGAATGGTATAGAGGAAACCAGATCAGAAATAATTTTTGAAATAAAAAGAGAAATGGTAACTATAATGAAAGAAGTACTAAGTGATTCTAAAGAAGACACTGAAAAAAGTAAAGGAGAATAGAAAAATGATGGAATACTTGAATATGCAATATAGGAAAGAAATACAGTGCATGAAGCAGATTCAACGTGATATACAGGAAATTAAAATTTAAATCGCAAGATGGTAAAACTGTTTAAATGAAAGTGAAAATAGAATTTTAAGCCTTGAAGACCCATTGCTATTAGTGAAAAGGTAAGAAAAGATCTCTTAAAAAAATTAGGATGCAGGAAAAATAAACTAATATCTGCAAGATGAAGCAAAGACCAGCATTAATGAGAAAGAAGGAATCTATACAAATAATATAAAAATATGAGCAGAAGTAATAGCAGAAAACTTTCCAAATATGGGCCAACAATTTGACATTCAGTAACCAAAGCATGTAGAACTCCAAATAACATCAATCCAATTAAAACCACTCCCAAACCTATAATAATCAAGATCCTAGAAATTCAGCACAGGAACAGTATACTAAAAACTTCTAGAGAAAAGAAGCAGATTACATTGAAAGGAAAACCCATCAGAATAATGGCAGATTTCTCTTCCCAAGCCATCAAGTCAAGAAGATCATGGAGCAAAGTACTTCAAGTCTTGCAAGAAAGCAAATTCCAACCCAGACTGATATACCCTGCAAAACTCTCTTTCAAATTTAATGCAGAAGTGAAATATTTTCATGACAAAGAACAACTAAAGAATTTCATGACAATAAAGCCAACCCTACACAGACTACCAGAAAACATTCTAGAGTGAGATCAAAATGACTACCACTCCATAAATGAGAATGGAAAGAACCCACCAAATAGATTAAACACAGGAGAAAGAGAGGTATAAAACAACAGTTTTTCAATTATTCTTATGTACACAGCAGCAAAATATTTCCATCATCATACTCTACAAATGGATTTCTCCTACACTCAATGAGTCATGATTCTATCTGGGTTTACAGAGTGGATATCAAAGAAATAGCAGTAGCTCAGACCCACAAGTGACACCTGACCACCAGCAAGTGTCATGGATACTGTCCACGTCCTCCACATACTAGAACTTTGTATGATATCCTATCTCCAAATAGTTAGAATTGCTGGTCATATATTTGCCATTCTAGTATTTTTGCTATGCTTTATTTTTAGTAATTCTTTACTATTATGAAAACTTTTTCTTAGTTAATATTTTTGTATATATTAACCTAATCAAATACTGTGTGAATACTCTTAATTGATCACAGATTCATATATACAATATACTACATTCTGGCCTCTTAGTTGGACTCACAATTTAATTTTAATCTTTGAATATTATTTTGAATTAATTTAACTTTGAATTAAGTAATATTTTATTAAATTTCAGAATGTTGTTTTAGTTTAATTTTTGTTTTATATGACCAGAATTTTACCATTCCTCAAGCCCCTGGTCAGTGTCTAAATCTTGCCTTGGGTTGACTATTTCTCTCTCTAGAATTCTGATTCTGCTTCTCCTCAGTGTTAAGGTTGGCCCCACCCAGGGATTCCTAATACAGAAACTCCGTGTTTAACTACCTCACTTATTAACAACTTTTAAGAGCTATAACCCAGGTGAGATGTTTGAATAATCAACACTGATCAGGTTTGTGATCCATCTTTTCATACAGTTGTGTGTGTCTTATTTATAGAGCCTCACATCTTTTTTGTATAGTATACCTTGTTTATACAGTACTGGAATATTTGTTGATTGTACTACTGTGCTGTATATAGTACTGTAGTTTTATATCTGTTATATATTACAATACAGTATTGCATATAAGTATTATGCAAAAAAGTCATTCAGTTGAAAAAAATGATTTTTGTTTTATGATTTATACTGTTTCTTTGACTCACAATCTACTTATAAGACATGCTATGATATTTTCTCCTAGTATTAGAAACTTTAAAAAGTGTATTTACATTTTCCATTGGCTTTATATCACTTCTTCCTTGTCTTTTACACACACACACACACACACACACACACACACACACACACAAAGTATGTATATAATCTGACAAAAGATTGATACTGTTTTGTGTAAATCTTCAATGACCTTTTATGTACTATAGAAGTGATTCCTGAAAGTATAGCCTTTCAGTGACCTTTTAAATGGGTTCATCTAATATGATTATATTTTACATAGCCCTGCATAACTACCATTTTGAGTGTTGTTTATTCTTTATCCAGGACCATAAGTAACTTCTCTTGCCTTATGGATTATGATCTTTGTTATTTTCAGTATGCTACATCTGGAGGTATTAGAATATTTTGAGATTGCATAACTGGAAAATATTTTACTTTTAGTTTTAAAAGGTATATTTACTAAGTATAAAACTCAATGAGGACGGATCATTTTTTTTCTCTATCCTTTGAGTAAATAAGTCTAGTTTCTTACCTACTTGCTTTTTTTCTAATGTGAAATAAGATGCTATTTAATTTTTTTTACCATAGCTAATATTTTTTTCTATGTATATGCTTTAATGATTTTTTTTACAATTCATTTTGGACAACTTCAATTTTGTGTATCTTGGTATGATTATATTCAAATTTCTTTTGAAAAAGGTTCAGTTTTCTTGGAAATGTGGTGCTATAATTTTAACTAAATTCAGAAATTTTAAATCTTATTTATTGCCTACCCCCTTTTGCTTTGAGAATTCTAATTATATTATTATAAGTTTCTTGATTTTGGCACAGAGAGAACTATTATATGTCTGATCTGTAAACTCTTCTTCATGCTTAGTTTAGACAGTTTTTAATGGTATATTCATTTAAGTTTGTAAATAATTTTTATAATGTACAATATTATTAATCTCATCTTATGTATTCATTCCAGAAATACTTTTCTAAAATTCACTCTGTCTACATCTTGTATCTTTCACATTTCAATATTTGTCTACAATTTTTAATTTGCTATGTGATTATTGATTTTCAGTAAAGTTAATGAGTACAAAAAATAAAAGAATTGAGAATTAATTTGGAAGCTCTGGCTCAAAATAATATAAGTATAGATTATATATAGATTACATATATACTTGTGTATAGATTAAGATATAGTAAATATTTATTCTTTACAATGATAACTGTACAGCTATAATAAAGTAATTTTCTGTTCAATATTTTTACTAAATTTTACATGATGGAAAATTGTGCTACAAAGTACAAGTTTGCATTAGCTTTAAAATTTTTAAAGAATGTTTTTAATTCAATTTCTTTCAACATCCTCAACGTCAGCAATTTTAGCTCCTAGACTGCAGTATTCAAGTCAATGAACCAAAAGGGAGAACTGACAATTAGAATGTGTATGTGTGCTTGTGTGTACAGGGGTTACTTCTTGTTAAATATCCTGTGGACAATCTTGAAATACTGTTTTATTCTTCAGATATGTACATACAACAGTACATATTATTAATGGTGTATCTTTCAATAATATGTTGCAGCTGTAATATATAATTTTGTTAAACAAGATTTACTTCAAAATAAACTGAGTATATAATTATTCTATATGTGCATATTTAGGTGGGCTCTACTCTAGTTTGACAATTGTTCTTGTAATATAGGAGAAAAGACCTAGACTTGAAGGGAAGATATGTGAACACAGAGCCAGAAATTGGATTAATGCTGTTGCAAATCAAGGAGGACTTGCTGGACAGTCAAGGAGATGTTGTGCTACAGATTTCAATGTGAGTATGACCATGCTAGCACCTTGGTTTCAGAATTTGAGTTTGAGAACTGTGAGAGAATACAGTTTAATATTTTCAGGTGACTCTGTTTAGGATGCTTTGTTATGAAATGAAACAGTTCCATGGAGAAGAACAGAAGTGCATCTCTGCTGGATTAGTGCATGAGGACACACACGTACTTTCACTAGCATGCACTTAAAATCCACAACTTTATTCTGATATACTCAGTCTCACTGAAAATTCTTCTCCAACAAAAAGTTGTACATGATATTCTTAGTTTCTAATCCAATACCTATATCTGGCAATATCTAAATTCTTTTCATGGAATATATTTTGCATAATTTTCTACCTAACTGACTTAAATATAGGTTGGAAGTTAAAGGGATAGAAATACAGGCAAAGGCCTGTACTTCTTAGTATGCAAAAATCCTTATTCAGAGAAGGAAAGGGCAAATAAATTGAATAAAATTTTTCATTGTTAGTCTCTGAATTCAGGATTTGATTCTACATGTTTTCCCTTGTGTTTACATTTAAACAAAGCCAGTATAAAATGTGTAATAAACAGCCATTACAAAGGGCACCCTTTGACTTTTAGAAATGGGTTAGTTGGCCTCTGCTGTGCTGAAGTTGTAGCATTTGCCGTTAAAATGGACCACAGAGATTAGGCAGTGTATTTCAAACAGAATTCCATGGCTTTTACAGATCTATAGACATCTTTTTCCTAAATGTCTTACTTCTCTAGATGATGTTAACTCTCTACACACACCAGAAACACACCAAAAATGATGGTTTCAGCTACACTGAAGACAGTTTCACTCCTTTGCACAAACTAGGTCATGTAAGCCACTCAGCAGAAGTGGCAGGGAATGACTGAAAGTGCTTCTGGCACCTAAAAAAAGCAGAGTACAAGTGGCAGTGATAAACCCACACACCTTAATATCTTTTTTTTTTTTTTTTGCTTCTGCATTTTTTTGCAATTTCTCACTATAACCCTGCATGGTCTGAGGGAATATTTTCCTAAACACACCTATTGTTCTACATCCTCTCTCCCATCTGTGCAGTGCCAGCACCTACAGACTCCAATACACACATGAGGAGTTCATATACACAATTTTATTCTTTTTAAAAGATTAGAATAACACTACATGTACTTTTATAACATGAAAATACAACACAAATCTCGAGGCAAATTGAGAAAGAGAAGAGGCAAAGGATACAGAAAAGTAAGCAGAGAATGTAGGAGGAATAAATTGAGCTATATAAAGCCATATATAAAATCTGTTATACTTTATTCTGGCTTCCTCTGTAGACTCTGGGGAAGATTCTTTTTTGCTTTTTCTTTGATTTTTGTTGTAAAGGTTATATTTGACTTTTTAAAGCAGCTTTATATTCACAGCAAAATTCCGATAAAGGTACAGAGGTTTGCCATGTACCCCTGCCTCCCTGCAAACACAGCCTCTCCGTGATCCAAATTCTCTGCAATAATGATTCATTTACCACCGCTGATGCCTCTATGTAGATACTTATCATGATCAAAATCCAGAGAATCTCTGATGGTTCACTCTTCCTGTACACTCTCAGGTTTTGAACAAATGCATAATGATGTTTTTCTACTACTATAATGCAGAGCATCTTGAGATTAAACATACTTCTGTGATTTTTCTATTTATTTTCCCCCCCCCCCATCCCAAAGTCCTGGCAACTTCAGAGATTTTTAACATCTCCACAATTTATCCTTTTTAAGAACATAGTATCCCTGGAAGCACACAGTATCTAGAATTGTCAGATTAGTTTTCTCTTTTTCATTTAGCATTAGGTATTTAGGATTCCTCCATGTCTTTTGATGGCTTGAAAACTCATTTAATTTTAGTGTTGAATAATACCTTTCAAAGGTATATAGTTTACCAGTTCATTCTTGGTTGGCTCCAAGTTTTAGTACTTATGAAGAAGGTTGCTATAATCCTCAATGTGCACCTTTTTGGTTGGGCAAAGATTTAACATATTTGGATAAATGCATGGAACATAATTGGTGATTTCATGGCAATAACGTGTTTAGTTTTGGAACTGTCTAACAGGCTTCTATGTTGTCTCTGAAAAAAGTAGAGCATTTAGTTCTTGAAATGCCACTTTTGTATGCCCAAGATTTGTGGATAGAGATGGGAACAATGAGTATGCTTTGCTAACCCTCAGAGGGGTTCTAGGTGTTTTTTGTGGGAAGAGGTGGCTCAGCCCACCTTAGGGTCAGGGCTGGTGTGCTATGTGGTGCCAGGGATTGAACTGAGGTCCCTGTGCATTTGCCTAAGCTTTCCTAAATAAGGGCTTTAGACCTCTGAACTATCTCATTGGCCCAGAGTGGTTCTTATTCTGTAAGCTGACATATCACAATTGAAGACCAAAGCCACCCTTGGTGAACTGGACACTGATGTATATCTCTATATAATACTTAACATCCAAAAAAAGCAATAATATGTTTATAGTTCTGCCTAACATGACATAATTATCCTGTGTACAACAAAAATGTACACTAATTTAGTTCCCTAAACTCTTAACAAGTCTAATGTTTTCAGAAGTCCAAATCAAAGTCTCTACTGAGACTAAAGACAAACTTCGAGCTCTAAACCTATGTAAAAACTTTTTGTTATTTTTATTTTTATGTATCTAGCAGAGGGTCTATAGGGTCTATAGGGTCTATAGTCATGGGGTGGCAACTTCTAGAGATTAACTCATGATCCACCTGGATTATGGGTTTAGTACCACACCTAGCCTAGGGCATATACCCTGAATGCAATATGAGAGAAAGAGACACATAGAGACAGACTTCCTCTCTTGCTGTTTGCTGCCACCACTATGGAAGGTTGCTCTCTGCCTTGTGCTGCTCTGCCTTAGAGCCAGATAAGTATGGACTGAAACCTCCAGTAACTCCAAGCTAAATGAACTTTTTCTTCCTTCATTTTTGGTGTTGGATATTTGTCCCAGCAACAAGAGAAGAGTAACTGAGACAGGGTCTCACAACACACATCAGACTCGTAGTGATCCTCCTGTTTTCAGCCTCCCAAGCACTGGGATTACAGGGATGTGCCACCATGCCCATTCTTGTAAAAATTTTAAAATAGTTACCTAAACCAAGGTAAAAAAGCAATGGGTAAACATTCCCATTATAAAAGACTGAGATAGAAGATAGAAAAGCATAGCTTATAAGCAAGACCAAGTTCTAGGAGGACAGAGTTAAGTCCTGCAGCTCTATGTCCAGAATAAAGCACATAGTGATAAGGTGTGAGTTCCAGAAGACTTGAGAAACTTCTCCCTGAACTTGGCTGGCAGTGGCCCATAGAGCCACTCTCTTGTGTGCTGTCTGCATAAATAGAACAGAACTCTCTTTCATAGGTATTCATGCTCCAAATATTTCACATTTCCTCAATTCTCCACTACATCTTTGGCTGCATATCCACAGCTTCATTCATTGCCCTCTCAGAGCTCATTCCTTGCCTTTTCGGACCTTCTTTGAAATCTTGGTGGAAACTTCCCTGACCCAATAATCTTTGTGCCAGTGAAACTGGTGTTCAATGGGTGATGCCAAACTCAGTTGTAAGCAAAAGTGGTAACTCAGCTTTCTCAGACCATAGGTACGGTGATCTCTGATTGTCTGGATGTATGAGCAGAGTGAAACAAATTCTAGGAAGCCAAACTTTTGGGAGGCCATTCTCACACAGGACTCTCGGGATCTCTCTTTACAAATAAAATGTCTTCCACAGTTAAACCTCCATATGTGTGATTTTACTGAATTCTGATGTGCAATCTAGACATTTGGCTTCTTGTTCCTGAACAGCCTGCAGTGGTACCTCAGCTCATGAACTTAATTTATTCTATGACTTTGGAAAAGTTGGGCACATTTGTGTTTTAGTGGGAAAAAAACGATATGGATGTATTTGTCATGCAATGCAGAGTTTGCAAGCAAAACAAAATTTCTGTTTGTGTGGTATTTTGCAAACACAATCATTTATGAACTAAGGTACCACTGTGCTTGGTTGCTTTTTAATGGTGCTGATTTTTCAGCAGCCACATATCCTATTGCTCCAACTATGCACATGGTTCCTTTTGGTTCAAATGGTTTTTTTTTATTCAAATTTTTCTGCTTTGCATTTTGCTCTTGCCATATATCTGGCTAAAAGGAACTAGTCATATCCATGCTACAGCATGAGCTTTGTGATTCCTTGAAATTTCATTTACAATAATAAGCAATCCAACATGCTTAATTTAATTCTTCTGTGAAGGCTTATAACATAGCAATCTTTTTTCAGCACATAAAAGATGCAATCTCAGGCTGGGGAATAGCTCAGTAGAATAAGTGCTTGCCTCGCAAGTGCAGGGTCCAGAGTTCAATCCCTGGTATGACAGAGACAAAACAAAACAGAACAACAACAAAAAAAAAACCATACAATCTCTATTTCAGATGTGAGTGGAGTCTTATCCAATAAGGAAGCCTCCTGGGCCTGGCATTTTCTGTCCAGTTCTTACCAAATTCCTGGTCTTCTAAGCTTAGATCAGAATTGCCCATCAGGTTCTATGTGTAGAGCTGTATATTAGCCTCTATTTACTAATCTAACAATCTTCTCTGTAACGTTTTTGAATCATATTATCAGATATAGTGACACCAATGACCCCTCTTCTGGTACCAGTTTTCTCTATTAGTGATTTTTCAAATTGTTGAGTAACAGTATCTGGTACTCATAACTTAAGGAGAAGTTTAATTTGGCTTGTATTTTCAGAAAATTAAATCTATGCTCTCCTGCTACAAGGCAGAAACCTCATGACAGAGGTTGTGTCAGAGGATGGATTGCAGGCCATATATGTTACCCTAGTTCATGCTTCTAAGCTCTACCCAAGCACTGTATAGGAATGCTTCACTGATGCCTCAGTTATTTATCCAGTAAAATTGACATATCGTAATTAATGACCATACATAGGGTATATTTCCAAATTATTCTATTTTTCTCTCCCTGCTAAAGAAAAATACATTTTTTTCCTGTGATAATTTTTTTGTGAAAAAACAGATCCTGGTCCTGGAGGTAAAGCACCTTAATGTTAACACTCCTTGATTTGGTTTATGGAAGTTTTTAACTCTTTGCTCCAGTTATCTTTAGTCCCTGTGTTGTCCTCTCTGAAGCCCCATCTTTCAGAACAGCCTGGGTTACGCTAGGTCCTAACCTCTCCTCTCTGAATGCTCCTTCATGAGTTGTTGACTCAGCATATTACTTGGAAAGACAGAGCGTCATCTGCCAAGCTTCCTGCTTGGATAATTGGAAAACAGAAGTGGGAAGATTAAAATATACTGCCTGGCTTTTACCCAGATGAACTGAATTACAATATACTTAAGATCAACTCAGGTAATTCCACTCCACTCTGATAGTATCTTCAGTTAATTTGACTCAAATTGAGGAACACTGCCCTCGATTGTTGTTTTGTAGTAGAGGGACATCCACAATATTTGTTGAGGTAAGGTTGGAAGAACTTAAAAAACCTTTTAGTATTAATTAGTCATCCTTAATTTCAGTCTACTTGCTATAAAGAAGCTCTTATACATTGTCACACTTTATATGTCTTTCTGTGTGAATGTGTAACACAATCTACAGAAGACTTCAGTAAACTTAATTTCGTCATAGTTTGGTGTGTTGGCAATCCAACCCAGAATCTCATGAGTGCTAAGCATAGATTCTGTAGTGGGACCATATCCTAAATCCCACTCTGCTGAACTTTATACTGAAGTCCAAACTAGTGTTAAAAGTGAAGGCTGCGTTTCCAGTGCTAAGTCACATCAATGAAAACAATGGAATTCAAATAATTCCAAGATATTCAGGAGAAAGCAGCCATGGAATAGCAATTCCCTTGATATAAGACACTATGAAAATTAAAAGAAACACATCCCATTTTTGAATATATAGATAACACTTGATTTGCAGGTATAAACATTTTTCAATCAATACACCTTTCCTTATAAATGCATGGTAAGGAATTACAAATAATGTGTCCAGAAATAAAGAACAGATTGGCTGCAAAAATTTTAAAGTTGGTACAATTTTAGGATTTTTACTTTATTTTTTAAAGAATTTTAAGATAAGCACATCAACCTGTTAAGACAACTCAATGCCTCAGTATAGGAGCGGCTGAATAGGCTGCAGGAGTAGCTGTCCATGAAGCTGATAGGATGGAATGAAAGGACTGTTCTTATGCACAGTGATGAAGGGTTGAAGAATTTTTTCCACATGTAGTGAAATCTGCTGTTATTTTACAAGATCTTACAATGTTTATTGCAATAGTTGTTTAAACTATTGCATTTCAATAGGTGGTTTTATAAGGAAGCTTTGGATATATTTTCAAATGGTTTGTTCTAAAGTATGTATATTAAATATATTTGTATTTGAATGTGTTAAACAATATATGTGTATATAAATGTGTTTATATCATAATTTTTCCAAATCTGAGAAAAAATTAGTTAATATATCAAATATTTCCAGTTATTATGATTTGAAAAAGAGGCGGAATGCACAAAAACAAATGTGTATCATTTAGTTTTAGACAAATGAAAATTAATGCAATTTTCCTCATCAACAGGTTTCGCTATATGAAATCTTTGTTTTGCTTTAATGTAAGCTTGTGCAGAGAGGTTAGTTCTCTTTCTTCTGAAGAGATTTTAAGAGGAATTGATCAGAAGATAAATTTGCCCACATTTTTCAAAGACATGAAATTCCTCTCAAGAAAGAAGAGTGAGAAAGTCTTTTTCAAAGGAAAAGGAGGTATTTCTGGAGTGGTGGCAGTGGTAGGAATGGGAATCTAGTGAGAAGACACTGAGAAACAGCATTCCAACATGGATAGGAAGTTACCAGAGGATTTAGAATTGTTATGTATGCAGTAAAGAATTTTGGAACTGTTTCTTGTTTCATTCAAAGGCAGAAAATCCTATTTGTGACATTTGCCATAAGCCATGACCCTACTGAGGAATAAATGAATCATATTTGCTGGAAATATATGGTTATATAGAATGGCTTATTTTGGTCCAACACTACAAATAGGACCATACATTCTTGTTTTTTAAAAAAAGCCTAGTATAGGGGTGGCCAGATAGCTCAGTGAATTAAAGCGCCTGCTAGATACAGGGACTTGAACCCCTGGCCTGCCGTGCCAGCCCTGACCTCCCTTTCAGGGGTGCACTGAGAGGGCTACTGGGGCTGGTCATGGTGGCAAGCACTTGTCATCCCAGTGCTTGGAGGCAGAAAAAGAGGAGGATCACTACAAGTCCAATCTATGTAGTGAAACCCTTTAAGACCCTGAACTAAACACAGAAAAATAAATAAATAAATAAATAAAAGCCTAGTATAGTTTTTGTCTGCTTTATTTATAAAATGTAGACCTAGTGAAAGTGATTGCAGAAAAAGAAAGTGACTGCAAATGAATCAGTCTCAGATCTTAAAACTTATGTATGTATTTATATATGTACCTATGTATGTATGTATGTATGTATGTATGTATGTATCTATCTATCTATCTATCTATCTATCTATCTATCTATCTATCTATCTATCTATCTATCTATCTATCTATCTTTTCATTTTTTTGAGGAATTTGTCTACTGATTTTCATAATAGTTGTACTAGTTTACATTGCAACCAACAATGCCAGAGGATTGATTTTTAAGTGCAACCTATCTATCTATCTATCATCTATATTGGTACTTGTCTTCAGAACTTAGTGGTTACATTTGGTGTGGGAAGTTCATCACAGCACAGCACATCTCAGTTCCCACTTAGTAGTCTATTCTGCCATCTCCTCACTCCTTTCTCCCTCTTCGCATAACAACCTCTCGTTTTGCAAAAGCTTTTATCATTATCTTTTGTTTTGCTCTTTGTTGCTTCATATAAGAAAAATCACGTAGTACTTAGGACTGTGTGTCTGATTTACTGCACTTGAGGCTCAAGTGCATCTATTTCCTCCAAATGAATGCAATCTGTTGTCTTTGTGGCAGCATAGGACTTAGTATGTGTAAATAGCCCCCTTTCTTTCCTTTATTTTGCTTTTATTAAGCCTCATGTGTCTTCAGAAAACCTTGGTTTCACTTAGCACTGTGCTTTCAACCTGTATTCATTGTTCTACAAAATGTTCAAATTTATCATTTTTATAGCACAGTAATACCTCATGGGGTATAAATGCAATGCTTTTTATCCATTTCTCTATTGGTGGATGTACAGTCAGCTTCTAGGATTTAGTTTTTATGAATTCTGCTGCTATACACATCAGTATATATGTAGCACAGTAATATAATGTTTCTATTTTTCAGGAGAAGATACCTACAAAGGGAATACCTGGGTCAAATGGAATTTTGATTTTTCATTTTTTTGAGGAATTTGTCTACTGATTTTCATAATAGTTGTACTAGTGTACATTGCAACCAACAATGCCAGAGGATTGATTTTTAAGTGCAACCTCAAGAGCACTTTTATTTAACTTCTTGGAATTTATCAATTTTAATGTAGTAGGAGAAAATTTCAGTAGCATTTTAACTTGTATTTCTGTGATGGGACTGATGTTGAATATTTTCAGCTATTTGTGGATCATTTCTATTTCTTTTTCTACCAAGAATCTATTCATTTCAGTTGTCCATTTACTGATTGGGTCTTTTATTTTGTGGTGCCTAACTTTTTCTTATTTCGTGTATTCTAGGTATCACTGTTTTGTCTGAGGAATATCTGTCACAATTTTTATCTCATTCTCTTTGATTCTGAGCTGCGTTAGCTGTTTCCTTTGCTGTACAGAAGCTTTTTTATTTAATATAGTCTCATTTGTTGATTCTTGCTATAATTTCTTGGCTGGGTTCTTGATTAGAAATACCTTGCCTGTGACTACGACTTCAAGAGTTTTATCTGTTTTAACTTCCAGAAGATTAAGCATTTATGTTTCAACATGTAAATATTTGATCCATTTTTATTTCAGTTTAAGTCTTTGTGAAATTTACATGAAGCTACAGTCTTCCCCATGTGGAAATCCAATTTTCTCAGCACACTTTGAAGAAGAGTCCTTATTTCCTGCAGTTTGGTCTTGGTTACTTTGTCTACATTCAGGTGGTCAAATCTGTGTGGGGATATGTCTGCATTCTCAGTTTTATTATCAATGGAATATATTCCATATATCTACTTTCATACCACTATCATAATGTTTTTATCACTGCATCTTTGTGTCTTAGTTACTCTTCTCTTGTTCCTGGGACAAATACCCAACACCCAAAATGAAAGAAGGAAAGGTTTATGTAGCTCACGGTTACTGCGGGTCTCAGTCCATACTCTGCTGGCTCCAATGTAGAATAGCACATGGCAGAGAACATCAATTTATGGTAGCAGAACAACAATAATGCAATAAAGAGCAATACCTGAGGAAAGTCTGTCTCTTTCTGTGTTATATTACATGCAGTCTCTCGGCCACAAGTGGGAGGAAGTATTTACACCCATAATTCTAGCAGTACTAAAACCCATAATCCCAGCCTTGGATCACACATAACCCGAGTGGATCATGACTTAATCACCAACTCTAGAGGTCCTACCCCATGACTACATGAGGCTTTGGAGGGACAACTAGACACAAACCGTAACACTTGGTAATATAATTTGAAATGTGATATTGTAAAGTCTCAAACTTTGCTGTTATTACCCATGATTGATTCAGCTATTCTGGTTGTTTTCTTGTTTCATAAACTGTTTAGGAGTTTTTCTAGTCCTCTGAGGAATACTGTGTATTCTAAGTAGGATTGTATTATATCTATATATAAGTTATGGAAGTATGGAGATTTTGACAACATTGTTGGTCCCTGTTGAGTAACAGAGAATTTCTTTCCATCTTCTGATATTCTCTTCAATCTTTTTTTTAAGAGAACTGAAGTTTCCTTGTGGAAATTTCTCACCTTCTTGGTTAAATTAATTTCCATATATTTAATATTCATTTGTTGAAGATGTTATTAGTTTCCTAATTTCTTTCTTGGTGTGTTGTTCATTATTGGTTTTTGAAAACATACTAATTCTTGTGTCTAACTTTTGTGTCCTGCTACATTGGTGAATTTGGTTATTTATTTTAGATGTCTTTTTGTCACTTTTATTGTGTTTTTTTAAAAGAACTGTATTATTTGCAAACAGTGATAGCTTGAGCTCTCCTTGTGTGTTACATAACCCTAATATATGTTGCCTGATAGGTCTATTATTGTTTTAAGTACTATATTGAACAGAAGTAGAGACAGTGAAATCCTTGTCTTATTCCTGATTTTAAAGTGAAATTTTCTATTTTAATGTGTTGAATATGATGTTGGATCTTGGTTGGTCCTGCGTGTTCTTTCCATATTGAGTTAAGTTCTGTGTTTGTCTATTTTCTTCAGGAATCTTATGATGACTGTGTGTTGGATTTTGCCTGCTGCTTTTCGCACATCTACTACGATGACTGCGATTTCTCTGTTTGCTTGTGGTTACGTGATGTATTATATTTATTGACTTAGGTGTGTTGCACGATCCTTGCATCTCTGCTCTTTAAGAAGATTCATCTGTGGTTTTCTTTTCTGGTTGGGTCCTTGAGATGTTTCAGAATCAGAGGGATGCTGGGTCCCATTAATGAGTTTCAGAGGACTCCTTCCCTTTCAATTTCATTAAAAGTTTGAGGAGTCCTGGTGTTACAATCTCACAGATGGTTTTATAGCATTCACCTATGAATCCTTCAGGTCCTGAGCTTTACTAAGTTATACGTTTTTATTTATTGTTGCTTAAATTTTATTGCTTGTTATTGTATTGCTCAGCATACTTATGCTTTCTTGGCTCAGTTTCGCTAACTCACATGTACTGTAGAATCTGTCCATTTCTATATGATTCTCTAGCTAGAGTACAATTTCTTAATATTTATTAACAATATTCCAAATTTTGACAATGTCTGTTCTGAATCTGCACTTCTTTATTTTTTATGGTACTGGGGATTGAACTCAAGACCTTGCCCTGGCTTGACAGCCACTTTTGTTTCAAAAATACAAATATTTTTATTAAGTGCAGTAAATGATAAGTGAGAATTCGTGGAAATATCATTTATATTACCTGAGTTTATATAGAACAATACCCATGTTTCTTGTTTGAGAGATGAGAAGAGGGAACTATTATAAATTAGTTTGGATGACACGTGTATAATGAAGTACTGCCTTCAACAAACAAACGTATGCGACCACTACCTCCATCATATTTGTATGTAACAAAAGGCCTACACGGATGGGTTGTACCTCTCACCAATAGTGCCCCACAGCAGGGCCATTTTTCAATCTTTTTCCTACCAGCCAGTTCTTCATATGTTGTCCCTGTTTTTCCTCTGCACACCTAAGTTGTTTCATAGGTACATTGGTTCTGAAGAACTAAAATTACTTTTTACATTGGAAGTTACAAGATTTTCCATAAGGTATTGTTGTATTCATTTCCCATTGTTCTTATATAGAATGTGAAAGTTTAGAAAGGCACTTCAGCTGCTGAGCTATCTCCCTGGTCCTTGACACATCGTTATTAATTGTACTGATACAATATTTCCTCTCCTTTTGATAATTTTGCTAAAGGTTTATCTGCTTTGTTTATTCTTAAAAAGAACCCATCTTTATACATTGATTCTTTTATGCTTAGTCTCAATTTCATTAATTTCTGCTCTGATCCTTGAGAATTCCCTCCTTAATATTGGTTTGGGCTTGGACTGTCATTTTTTCAAGTATCTGAGCTTCACTGTTGGGCTATATATTTGAGTCCACTTTGATTCACTAATGTGAGTATTGAGTGCAGTAAATTTCCTTCTGAAGACTTCTTTCATTATATCCCAGGTGGAATTCACTCTTTGATTATAGGAATTATTGAATTACTTGATATCTTCTGTGGCCCATTAAATGAATAACATATGTTATTATGTTTCCAGTGTTTATAAATTTTCTGTCTGTTTCTGTTAAAATTGATTATTTTTCTCTACAGAAGCAGAAACTTTCTTTCTTTCTTTCTTTCTTTCTTTCTTTCTTTCTTTCTTTCTTTCTTTCTTTTTTGTATTTTAGTACAGGGTTACAGAGTCTACAGTATCTCACTACATAGATCGGACTCGCAGTGATCCTGCTGTGTTCAGCTTCCCAAGAGCTGGGATTATAGGCCCAGGCTACCACATATAGTCTCAATTGCCATCTCAGTGTGCCCCAGTGGCAGGGTCAGCAGGCCAGGGACTGAACCCCAGCTGCTGCATCTGCCTAAGCTGGTGCTTTACTCCACTGAACTATTTGGCTGGCCCTACAGAAGATTTGTAATGTAATATAATTTCGTTTGTTGATTCTTTCAATTATTTCTTGTGCAGTTAATGCACTTATTAGAAAATCTTTCCTATCTGTATATCTTCAAGATACATATTGTATTTTCTTGCAGCTTAATGTTTCTGTTTTGATGTTCAGATCGTTGATTCATTTTGCTTTCAGTTTAGTACACAGTGAGAGATATGGTTCCACTTTTAGTCTTCTCCAAATAGATATTCAGTTTTCTCAGCAATGCTTATTAAATGGACTACCTTTACTTCATTGTATGCTTTGGGTCTTTTGCCAAAGATCAAATAGCTGCATGTGTCTGGGGAAGTTTCTATCCTCTACTCTGTTCCATTGATCCATGTTACTGTCTTTGTTCTCTGCCATGCCATTTTTAGACTGTTGCATCCTATTTTTATTTCATTCTGCCAATCTGTGTTTTTTGGGTAGAATGTGAAGCCATTTGTGCTGAGAGTTTGTACAGAAAGTTAGATTTATTACTATTATGGTGTTCTTTTTCTGTTGATTATGCCTTTGTTTTTCCTTTTTATTCAACTACTTGGTTTTCATACCAATTTATTTGTTATTTTCTTATTGGCTTTGCTGTCTCTCTCTGGTCTTGTCTTTAATTTTTTTTCATGAGTCATGCTTTACTGTTGATGTATCTTTAAAGGCAATTTTTGTCATGAAATGTCCTTATTTTTCATCAACTTTGAAAGTTAGTTTTGAAAAGTAGGTTAGTCTAGGTTGGAACTCACTTGTACTTAGAGTTTGAGACCCTCCATGTCAACCTCTCATAGCCTTTGAAGTTTGTGTTGAGTTGCCTGTCGTAATCCTGGTCAGTTCCTGTCTGTATGTCATTTGTTCGTTTTTCTCTTGCAACTTTAAAATATTATCAGTTTTCTAATTTTATAGTATTGTGACTCTGATATATCTTATGAATCTTTTTATTTTCATTATATTTAATAATATTCACTTAGCTCTATGGTGAAAATTTCACTGTACTTTGACCTTATAATTTCTGTAGAGAGTTTGTTTAATCTGTGAGTACTATCTTCTAATTTTTCTCTCACTCAAATTAGTCTTAGGTTAGGATTCTTAGTGACCTATTAGCTGTTAAATTTTGTTCTATTGTTCTTTGCAAGGGCTGTTTGAATGATGTGTCATAATTTTTATTTTGTCTTTAATTGTAAGAATACTGTATTCATGTTGGTTATTCCTGAAATTTATAGCCTATAAGATTTCTCATCTTGAGAAACTCTGGCACTTTTGCCATTTATGTTTTGAATAATCTTAATTTTTACTTGTTTCTCCCAAATCTACATTGGTCAAATTGTACATTACTTCTATCATCTTTTAAATTTCCTGAATTTCTTTAGATCTCCTTTAATCATTTTGTATAGCTCTGCTACCTGATACTTGCACTACTCTCATTAGCAGTGTACCACTGTGATATGCCTTGGGAGAGCTGGAAAACACACACACACACACACACACACACACACACACACATATATGCAGTAGAACCTTGTAGTGTAAGTAATTTGTTCTGCAAGTACTCTACAAGATGAGAAAAATTTTCTAAGAAATTTTATCCTAGTAAATGAGTGATGTCTTGCCAAACAAATAGTATATAATACTGAATGTCAGATGACTAAAACTGATCCAATGGCTGGTCTGTCTCTTCTTATCTTTTCTGCCTCTCTCTCTGCAGGACTGTCAATGATCATCTCTCAACACCAAGAGGTTATGGAAGAGATATAATCTACAGAAGAAGAGGAGGAATAAGTTGGAGAAATTCCTTCCTTCAGAAAGTATTATGCAGTGTATAAAATGTGGGAAATCATGCACATTTTTGTTAAAAGGAATCTGCTGATTAAAGCAGTAGCAGTGCACAAGATGAACCTGTTTAATGACATGCAGAGTCACATTTCCATTAAATCCTTGGAAGGAGTAAAAGCAACTGTCATTTGATGGATTATTTCCTAAAGGTGTATAAAAGTGAAAGATTCCACTGATCCAATAGATAGCAGTAATTTTGCAAGTGGTAATGAAAGCTGTCATACCAAATAGCTCCTTGCTCTTATCTCTCTCTCATCATTCTCTTAAAAGGTAAGTGCAGATTAATTTGTTTATTTTTCCTCATATTTTGTATTTTCTTTATTAAATTTTATTATGTTAAAGTATTATATTCATTTTATATTGATATTTCTGGGCTTTGGAACAAATCAATTGTGTCTCCATTATTTGTTACAGGGAAATTCATTTGATATATGAGCAATTTGGATTAAAAGCAGGTTTCCAGGATGATTCATCCTCACAAATGAAGATTTTACTGAATATACTTTTTTCTTCCTTTTTGATATGAGTGATTGAGGTCAATAGAGTGGGAAGAATTTCCTGTTGATGTGAAGATATCTTTAATGAGAACATGTTCTTCAGCAATGTATTTGTGCCTATGTATAGGAATAGTATTCAATCTTACGTGGTTTTTAATATAATTGGGTTGGACTCTCATATTGTAGCAAGAGAAATTATATTGATTATAAAGCTTATAAAGCCATCAAAAGAACTGAAAATACATCACTCTTAAACATTAAAACTGTCTTGATAATTTCGCCACTTTGTCAACACCCCCTACAGAGAATATTGTACTGGGATTTATGAGGTAGACACGGAGAGAAAAAACATAAAGGGAGAAGAGCATGTCAAAGTAGACAGAAGGGACAGGAGATAAAAAGACAAGCAAAAAGAAAAGAGGACATTTGACTCTGATGAAGTTGTTTTGTAGCTAATGTAAAGTGCTGGCGTGTGCAGAAGGAGCAGAGAGAGGAGTTGTGTCCAGGTAGCCTCAAGCCTCATACAGCCACATCCGGGCTTTTGGTGGTGGCTGAATCTACGCAGAGGGAAAGGCAAGAACATTACATAGTGAGGGATAGAAAAAGACTTAAGAATAACAAGTGGAGAGAGTTCAAAGATGTGGTAGAAAAACTAGAATATTTTGTTCTCAAAAGTAATCATCCATTACCAATAAAGAATAACCGAAAGAGAGAAAAGTAAGAGGCATGAGGTAAGATGCCACAGTCTAGCTTTCATTAGCCATCTCTTTTCCTCCTGTTGTCAACACAGTCACATATCAGAAGCCTTGAGGACCACTGTTTCTTGTAACTCAAACTGTGCTATTGAGTTCCAGGTTTGCCTTTCTACAGACTTCCATGGATCCAATTATTGTGACTGATTTGAAAAGTATGTATCACGGAGCTCTCTATGTCTCTGCTTGTCAGGTTTTACTTGTTTATTTTGTGACCTGATCACCTTTGTTGGTTTCAGATCTGCCTACAGAAACCTCAAGTGGGCGCTCTTTCTCTCACCTGGCTCCCAGGAGTTCCACAGTGGCCCCGTTGTTTTCTGAGTTTGTCCCAGAACTGGCTTTCACCTTCTTCTGCCCTTCTGATAGGCATTGCTGGGTGTCACTTCTCCCATAGGAAGCTTCTCACAATCAAGTGTAGAGTGCTGAATGTATCATTTACCTCCATCCCATTTTATGGAGGAAAAATACAGAGCTTCTGATAACTATTGTTAAATTGGTTTTTCGTGAAAGAACCTTTACCTCCACTGTACCCTGCATCCCCAGGCTCCATGGCCTGCGGCCATAGGGCTTGGAATTACATTTTATCACTTTTTTTTTCTGTTGCTTTGAGTCTCTAAGGGCTGGTGTGGTCTGCCTTCATCTTGCACGGCAGGGTGGATAATGGAAATGTGGATTTGACTAGGAAGCCAGTTCATCTCGGAAGCCTGTTTGATCTCTGTCTATCTATCTATCTATCTATCTATCTATCTATCTATCTATCTATCTATCTATCTATCTATCTATCTATCTATCTGTCTGTCTGTCTGTCTGTCTATCTCTGCCCAAACCTTTCACAATATAGCAAGAGTCATGTATCTGGATTGGGGGTAGGGGTACCAGGGCCTAGGCATGGGCTGCTTTCCCTTCCTTCACCCTCTAAACTGTGTATTTTAGTCCATCTTGGGAGGCTCTCAGTCCATCATCCTGTATCAGACTTTGCCTTTCAACTGTGCTCCAGATTAACTGCTTTTCCTCAGCAACAAGTCAGAGGACCTCACCACAGCCAAGACCCCCTGTTCCTCCACTAGAATGGTTAATCTTTCTATGGCCCTTTGAAGTTTCAAATATACATCAAAAAAACCATACCATGCGTAAATGCAATTATCAAGATATAAAAACTTGTGGAGGAGCAATGTTTGTACATATCATTTTAATGTCAGCAGGGCATACACTGGATTGCCTACAATATTTTTGCAGTAGAAATGAATATAAAATACTTCATTAATGAGACAGCTATTGTGATGGCAGGATATCCATCATATTTATCGTTAATGTTGTCAGGGTACTGCTCATGCCACTGGGACCACTGAAACATTGAAACTTCATATAAAGAATTTGCACATAGCCTATCAACAAGCTTCTTATCATCTTACCTATTGTGACTTTGTCAGCAAAGTATGATTATAACTTTTTGCCCACAATTAAAAAAAAAATCATTCATTGTAGCATAACAATGTTTGTACAGCTTATAAGTGTGAGAAATGAAGAATTCTCACTGAGGGTTAGTGACGTAGCTCAGTGGAGAGGACATGGTCAGCATGTGTGATGCCCTGGAACCAATCCCCAGCACCCAGAGCTAAGACACATTTTTTTCATTCAGTAAAGACCCTCATAAGCACATCAAAGAGCATAAAAATTAATAAAATTCTAGATTTTCTTTTACATCCCTTTTTGACCTTCAGCCTACTACTGTCTTCAGTGCTATAGATAACTACTTTGGAACTCCATAAACATGGAATATTATAGTATATACTCTCTATATGACACATTGTGTTTAAAATTATGATTATAAGATAATGTTGTATACAAGTTACTTTGTTTATTCTGATCTTTAATTGTGATATGACAGTTTGACTTGCATAAGAACCATCTAGCAAATTGGTAAAGGACTGGCCCTATCTGTTGACAAACATAAATTACAAATAGAGGAAGGAATTTGTACTTGGGATTTGAGTAAAACCAAGCAATAGAGTAGTAGCCTACATGGAATATAGCAGAAAAAGAAGAAACCTGCCTCTTTCTGTGGAGGAACGTAGGCCACCGCCATTGCCTAGGAACCCTGGTTTCCATAGGTTTTAGCGCAGGCTCTGCAGCGCTCCAGTGCACAGACTCTCATTGGTGACTGACACAATCTTTCAGGCCTTCACATCTGGCTACTGAATCCTCAGCTCTCCAGGGAACACAAGGCCACTTGACATTCTTCAATTCCTTATCTGGCAAATGGTCATTAGTTTTCTGATTCTGATTTTCATTTTAATATATTTCAATTTAGAGTTTTCTATTTACAGTTAGTAATGTTTACATCTCGTTTATTAAAAGTTTTTTCTAATATCACCCAAAATTGTGAATTTCACAATATAGTGTGCCATTTAGTATACCACAAGGAACTATCTCCCATAAAACTGCTCTGAATTTTCTGTTCTCTGAAATGCAGAGATATCTGGAGAAACCTCCCCAATTATAAATGTAATACTTTCATTTATACTATCCTTTACTTTCAACCTTATTGCTTTTTGAAAAACTGCTTACTATAGCTAATATTGTTAAGAACAGGGAAAATGGAAATAAAAGAAATGTAAGAAAAGTTTGACATTATCGGTTGCTTAAAAACTATGCTTGTGCATGAAGACTATTTTAGTAGCTAAAGACCCAAAATCTGTCAAATTGGAAAGATACAAAGAAACCTATTATGATTTTTATCTTAGTACTTTAGAGTGTGCCTTTTTTTTAGTGTAAACTTCTTAAGTATTAAAATTATGCATTGGAAGTTGTTTCCATTGCTTAGTACATACACCGTGTCTAGGTTGCACTACTTTTTTAGGCATTTACTACTTAAATGTCTTATAATCATTTCACTGAGAATTATTTAAATTATCCATTTTCCTTTTGTCTTTAAAAATTTCGTGTGAAACACTGAAAAGTCAGAGAAATTTTGTATGTTTATAAACTTAGCTGTGTGTGTGCATACAAGGGCCTGAGTTTGTGGGCCAGAGCTGACTCCCTGACTTACTGTTCTGTGGGTTTGACTGACCTTTAGGAAGCACCATAACTAAATTTAAGCCTTACTTTAATTATGGTAATTTAGAGTTACAACTTTTAGTAGAGATCAGGGGCCTGAATGTAAGTCAGAGAAGATAGAGAATTTAAAATTACCTTTGATGGGATAAATTGCCTTGATATCAATAAGAAATTGTATAGATTACAGACAATGTTTGTTAAGCAAAATTATTTATGCTTCAATTTGTTTTCATTTTGTTTGGCTAAGATATAAATCAGTAAGGTGAGAATAAAAGCTTCTTTGTTGGTTTTTTAGAGGCAGGCATATAAAAATTAATACAAATTATTTTCATTTATGTTTTTTCTATATGACTGACATAATTATAACTGATCTAGTGGTCAATTTGTTATGACTGGTTTGTAAGATTCTAATGCACATAATTATATTAAACAAAGCAAAACCCTTTACTTGCCTAAGCTTGCTTAAGGAGGCACTTTAGACTACTGAGCTATCTCACCAATACCTCAGCAGTTACTTGCCAATATCTAGCCTTCATCTTCTAATCCCTAGTAAGGCAGTCAGATCCTGGCCCTCATATATCTGATAACGTATGATATAATATGAGCGAAATTTAAGTATTGCAGCCAAGGTTTTTTTTCTATATTTTAATATATTTCACAGAGATAAAATATTTATGTGAATTCTACATCAAAGACAAACCAATTTTTAAAAGGCATTTGAAAACAAACTTCAGTTTCAACACCAATTTTGAGTACTGACAGTTAAAACTTATTTAAGATAAAAATATTGCTTTAGGGGCCAGCAAGATAGCTCAGCAGTCCAAAGTGCCTGCTTAGGTAAACTTAGGTAAAGCACAGGGACTATAGTTCAATCCCTGGCACCATATCCCATGCCAGCCTTGCCCTGGGAGGGTGCCTAGCCTGCCACACACACACACACACACACACACACACACACAATTGTTTTAAACATGTAAAGGAAAAAGTCAGCATCATTTGCCTGAAATATGCCATGGACAGGGGTTTGCTTTGTCCAAGTTGGTCTTCAGAGTACAGCATGACTAGCTGAGCCCTCACCAATGCAATGCTAACCTCCGCTTTTCCATGTCTCTCCGAGATATGAGAACAAGCTTCCTCAAAGACAAATGCTTTTCTCTGCTCCATCAGGACAGCCAGCTCTTTCTCACTCCTGTATAATTCCTATGAATTGCTTGAGATTTTGCCTTCTAGTCAGTTGGATTACGTTATGCCTCAGGCCCAGTTCACACAGATGGGTTGTCAACTCTTCACAGTTCTTCCTTGAGCTTCCTTGGACTAGAAACTTGAAATTGCACTGAAAATGTATATTTCCAGACTGTTATCTTTTCTGATAAGTCATAATCTTATCATTTCAGCAGAAATGAATTTTGTTGTTCTTTTTCTATAAAATGAAGTTATCTCTTATATCCTTTCTTTCAACATTTCCTCTTGGCTTTTTGGAATAGCTCTTTCACCCTGAACACCCATGTTTCCCTCCACCTCAGTCTCCAGGCAAGTCTCCTCAGATTTTCATGACATTCTGGAGAGAGTCTTTCCTTTGAAAAAACTTAGAAGTATAGTGGAGTCACTTAGCCATATTCTGTAAAGTTTGGTGTAGAGTGTAATTATGTCCATATCACATAGAAGATGAGGAGCCAGCTAGAGTTTACTTCAAGTACAATGAAATCCATTTTTCCAGTTTAGTAAATGAAATCAAATTAAAGGACTCATTTTTTAAATTTAACTTGTGTTTAACATCTTTTAGATCATAAAAATCTTTTTTATTCATTTTAATGAAAAACAAAGATAAATGGCAATGAAAGAGTTTCAAAACAGGATAGTAGGACAATTATAATAATTAATGACTTGTATATTGTTGTTCTCACAGTAGTCATTCAGAGGACAAGATGTAGTCATGATAGCTTGTCTAAACAATATTAGTACAAAACTTCTCAAATACCATATATATATGGTTGGATACATATACAATTACTTTCTCATAAAAATATTTTTGATCAGCTTATTATTATGTATTATTATAGCCTTATTTTATATACCTTGATTTTATACTTTCCTGCTGGATGGTTAAGACCGAGCTAAAGCAAGACCTATACAACAAAAAATATAACTTTTGTATTGGATGAGGTCAGTCAAGTCCCCTCAGGATTTACCCTGTTACCCTGTTCCTCACTTTGCAGATCCTTTGTCAGTGTCAGCCATATGGATGAGTCACAGCCCTCGCTTGACCAGTTTGCTCTCTGTCAAAGCCTGAGAGAAGTATTCTCTCTTAGGCACACAAGAGATCATTGATCAAATTCCTCTGTGGCTCCATAGTTTCCTTGATCAGAAAATTTGGGCACAACTGAGTTCCATGATGTTACAGTACAGGTTCTCCTATGTCCTGAGTCTTCACTGACCTTGAAGGGCTAGGGCCAAATGTTAGCTGACCTTGAAGCCCTTCCATTTCTCCAATTTTTCATCTGCAAACTTAGGTTGTTAACCATCAAGGAGAGAAGCTGATTATTACCCTGCGACGTATGCCGTTCAGTTTACCATAACTATCTGACTAAATTCTTTCTAGTTGTTGTTATAACTTTCTATTTGCATTCCTTCTTTTTATTTCTTATTCTAAGGAGACTATATGATATTTGCACACGTGTGTCTGGTTTATTTCACTTATGAGTATATCTTCAAGTTGCATCCACTTCAATATAAATGCTTCAAGTTTATCATTCTATATAGCTGAGTAATACTCCATTATATAGAAATACCACACCATTTTCAACCATTCCTCATGTGATGGACATCTTGGTTGTTTCCAAGGTTTTGCTATCACAAATTGTGCTGCTATAAACATAGGTACACATATATTACTATGATATGATGTTTTCAGTTCCTCTGGGAAAATTACCAGTAGGGGGATAGTCAGCTTGAATTGGATTTCCTGTCCTACTTTTGTGAGGAGTCTCCACACTGATCTCCAGTCTACATTCACACCAGCAGTGGAGAAGGGTTCCCTCTTCCCCACATCCTCTCCAACATTTGTTGTTGGTTGATTTCTTTTTGATAGCTATTCTTTCTGGGGTGAGATGGTATCTCAGTGTTTTTTTAAGTTGCATTTCATTGATGGCTAGCGATGTGGAGCATTTATTTGGATAACCCACTATTATTGTGAACTGCTGGACTGTGCTGGATTGTTTTGATGAATTCAAGCACCTATAATAATTGAATGACAATAGAGTACCCATCTTTGACAGTACTAAATAAGAAAGGGGTAACTATTCTTGTGTTTGTATAAACAGCACTCACTTTACTGTTGTAAACAGTATGACATTTTACAATTAGTGTCATCTTATGACAGCAGCTTAGGATCATTTTTAATAATAGATCATTAGGAAGGCTTGTGTTTTAAGTTTCATATTTAAAATTCCACTTAATACAAATAAATTAATATGTAACTGTATAATCTATTTTAAAAACTGCGATATATTTGAATTAGGAATACAAAGGAAGAACTATTCTATTTGTATAAATATGCAGTACTTTTCATAATTCTATGAGAAGAAAGATTTGCACTAATAGTGTTTGGACATGATATCCTGTCTGCTCCTTGTACTCTGGATAACCACTGGGAAGATAACAATGTAAAAAGTATTAACTATTGAAACTGTACTATAATTCAGCTGTGTAATAGGTATACAGCTACATTCTCTTAACTCATTGATTGGAGGCATCTGCTGTAATAGTGTTTGTAGATAGAGTATCATGTATGCACCTTGTACAACAAAAAGCCACTACGAAAACAATGTGCAATGTATTAATTATTGAATCTGTCCTACTAATTTGATTTGAAACTATAACAAACATTGCTATTTGTTCTTCAATAAAATAAAATAAAATAAATGTAAAAAAATCTTTTTTGACAAAAATATTATCCATAGTTTATTATGCTCCAAATTGAGAAACTAATTCTCAATTATTAAGGAAATGCATTTAGGAACAGAAGAAACAAATCATAAAAGCAGGCTACATAGTTCACCAATGGAAATTTTCCAACATGCATTATAAATCACTGGGAAATTAAACCAGGAATATAACTAACTTAAGGTAGTGTTTAATTTCAGCATGCCTATAAATCACCTTATGGAGTACAAATTTCAGGGTCAATAAGTTATGTTGCAGAAATTCATATATCTTTAAAACATATTCTGGGGGTGGGGAGATGGCTCAACAGCATAAACACCTGCCTGGCAAGCACAAGGTCTAAAGTTCAATCCCTGAAATGAAATAATAATAATGATAATAACTACACTGATAATAATAATAATAATAACAATAATAACAATAATAAATCCTGGAGGACTCTGAAACCAGTAGTTCACAATTTTCATGTTCAGAATCATTAGCTTGTGGTTTATGAAGCCCCAGAAATATTTTCACTGTACAATTAGTGTCATGACAGCAACCTAGGATCATTTTGAATAATAGATCATTAGGAATGCTTGCATTTCAAATTTTATATTTAAAATTCCATATAATACAAATGAATTTATATTTAACTATATGATCTATTTTAAAAATGAAATCTATTTGAATTAGGGCACTGAAGAACATAAGAGGATATAATATAACATTATATAGTTGATATAGTTAAATGCATCAATTTTGTTATCATCAAGAACTGATTTCCCTGCCCTAGATACATCACACGGATACGGCAAGTCATAATTTTTTTAAGTGACATTTTCTCCAAATTTTCTATGAGAATTATAACAAACTGTTTCACAAATTTCTTATGATGATAATATGAGATACCTAGCCCTGTCGGATGAAATGACTGGTCTATCATAGCCCTCCATTCCTAGCAACTGGTCCTTAACTAAGAAGGGCATTAGAATACAGATTGTGATTTTAACGTAAATAGTTTCATTGGTCAGTAGCTGTCGTCTGTTAGGCATTTTGTCTTTTTCCATAGCTGTGAATAAGTCCTAATGACCTCAACTTGTAAGAATATATTATAGAAAAAAGTATCCAATTCTTTAATTATCCATCCTCAACACTCCCATTTACATAACCCATTGTACCCGAGCTTTTCTTATTTTCATAATTCATCCCTCAGCCCTAACCAATTCTATAATTTTCAATAATTTCTCTTGCTCTTGAAGTCCTTTTTCATGTCAGAATTATTGAGTTACAATTTGCATAAAATGAAATTATGGCTCAGAAGTTTTGACAGTTGTAAGATGACCATACTGTTCTTCATCTTCTTTGAAGTTGAGAAAATGTTAAAATGGAAAAAGAATAATATTTGCTCCTACAGTTCCAAGATTTTCAAATTAATTTACTCAGGGTTACTTACCTTGGGTATTCAAGTCACTTCAAACATTAACAAGACAAATCACATGAATGTTAAATCCTTTAAATCTAAATTATACTGGACTGAATCTAGAAACATAAGGAATATATGAACACTTGGAAAATGGAACAATTTCTACCAGGTATTTTAAAATAGATATTATTTTAGTGTAAAAATGCAACAAGGTGGTAGAATGAGGATTTCCCTTTTCAAGCAAAAAAGTGTAGCTGATGAAAATGAAATGAAGAAGGAAGAACAGGAGAGAGTAGAGGAAAGAACTTTATCTACGTACATAAGCGGGATGTTTTGGACAATTGTACTGTGAATTTCTGCCGGTCTATCAGAAGAAGTGATAATAACTTATTTTGTCTCCTTTTTTCAATTGTTTATACTTTTTCTATTCTTAATTTCTCATACATTTCTTTCTTCGTCCAATTTTAAATGTATATATCTGGTAATATGAGTGACTGGTTGAAAGACAACACTATGTATTATAGCAAATACTGTGAAATTTCTATTAGTTTTTTAAGTGAAATTTTGTATCACTTGTACTTTCTGTTTTAGTTCTCACTTGCACTCTCTTCAAAAATAAACAAATTAAAATTTGCTTATGGCAAATGAAGAAACATCATTTTAAGCAACTTTACTGAATCTAGGTAAATATAAGCATCTCTCTGTGGCATTTGAACAAGTACCTGTTCACTCTACAAGTCTGCATGATAAAGCTGAGAACAACTAAGACCACAAGGCTCACCCTGCCTCCAACTCTTCAGGTAAAGTAAAGGAGCATGCCAGTGACTCTCACAGAACTCCCTGGTAATGTGATACAGCCTCAATCCAAGTGTAAACGTCCAAGGTTCTCGAGCTTCTCTACATTCCGCAGTCTCTGTTCCTAGGATGATGCTTACCTAGAGCACTGGAATCTGATGCTCAGTGCGTTTCATCATGCCTTGCTTCGAAGTGCCATGCTGCTTTGCTCAGGTTTCTGAACTGCAAAAATAGCTGAGACAATCATCTTATAAAGAAAAAAAGGTTTATTTTTGGTTGAAAATTGTAGAGATTTTAGTTCTGATGAATTAGTCCTGTTGATTGTGCCTGCATCATGTATCTTGGTAGGTGCACATCAGGGAAGAAGCCCGTCCATCTCCCAGTCAGGGATGAAGGAAGAAAAGGAAGATACCAGGATGTCATATGATCCTTATCAAGAACATAGCCTTAATGATCCAAACTCCCACTGTGGTTTACCTCTTAAACATGCCAGCACCTCTCAAAAGCATCACTATGGTGGCTGAAACTCTAATACATAGGCTTTGAGAAACGTTACATCCACATCATACTGCAAGTTCAGAGACACATTGGGAAGACAGGAGTACTCTACTCCTATCCAGCATTTTCCTCCTGGGGTAGAGTGATTCCAAGAGATGAATCCCATTGTCCTACATACAGAGGGAGAGCAGTGGACAAGAAAATCTACTGTGGCGCAAAGCAGTTGTAAAAAGAGAAAGGACTGAATTGTTGTACAGTGAGCTAACCATCTACAGTAGAAAGTAGAATACTCAAGTCTGATGGTCTTCTCAGGAAGCCTTGAGATTATGTTGGTAAGCAATTAAGAAGGGATCACTTGCTCCATGAGAATAATATAAATAGTAAACTTGCTAGTATATTCTTAGAACAGAGGAAAATAATACCTAAGAAGAATTTTATTGGGATAGAAACAAATCTCAACAGCTTATCTTGTAATCAGCCTTATGAAAATGTCTAAATTTAAAAATGTGGGACTTTAGAAGAATTTACGCTATAGGACATGAATTATGAAAACACAATAATGAAGTTTATTGGCAATTAATAGAGCTTATCAGATAGGTTTGCTTTAATAAATACCACCAGAAACAGAGAAAGAGTTCAAGAGAAGGGAAAGTCAAATGCAATTCCACAAAGCCTACTGTCATACAAGAGTGCTGTAGGTGTTCCTGTGGGGCTGTACTTGAAGGGAATCACAGCACAGGTATGCTTCTTTGAAATACTCCAATCACTTTATACATATATATATATATATATATATATATATATATATATATATATATATATATATATATATGTTGGTAAGGCATATGGAGATTTACTAGGAAGGCCTACATGATCAGATATGAGGCTCCACATTGCTTATCTGTATGCATCTAGTAGCTGACTTATCCAAAAAGCTGGAAGCCACAGAGCAATAAAAGATCCAGGATAAAGCACCAGTTTGAAACAAAAGTTCTTACAGTTATGGCAAGCCTTTTAGAATTTTTCAGTAACAAATAGCCTGCTGTCATCTGTGTGCCATAGGTTTGCATCACTGACCTAGAAGCTTGCTGGAGAGTCAGTGGTATGAGTGTATCTCAAAAGTGACAAGATAGCTCAGCGGTCTAGAGCGCCTCCCAGGGACCGCGGTTCGAGCCCCAGCACCACAAACCATGCCAGCCCCTCCCCGCAGGGCCGGCTGAGCTCACACCCCACCCCCGCGAAAAAAGAATCCGTGATGTGTAGCGAGACACTGTAATAAATAAAGGGATTTAAAAAAAAAAAAGTGAAAACTCAAGGAAAACAGTAAGAAAATACATTCCCTTTAAAGCAGAACAGAGTTCTTCAAACACTTGTCTACCTTCTATTTCCTTTCATTCTGCCCAGGCTATGGACCTATTGGATGGCACCACCCATAATCAAGGTGGGTCTTTATCCCTCAATTTGCTAGCCTACCTGCCAATAATCTCTGGAAACACCCCACAGACACACCCAGAGCTAGCCATTTCTCATTCTGTCAAGTTGATAAATCACAAGTAATGGCCACATCAAGATACCAAAATTAAACCCTAAGGAGGTGGGCATCAGAGTTGCTACATGTATTTTCTAAATTGTCCTGCTTAAAAGTTGTATTTCAAACAACGAAAGAGGAAAATAAACGTATACACACCAAAAATGTACACAACAAAAATGCAATTTCCCAGGCTCAAGTGACAAATTTAAAGACTTACATCAAGCCCATGTAGACAGAAGCAAACAATACCTACTTTTTTTTAAATTTTACTGAAGTGGGTTGGTTTATTTAAAAAACAAACCAGTAATTAATTGTTAATATTTAAAATATTGAAAGGAGTACAGTTGGGGCTAAAAGTAGTTTCAGTTTTAAAATCAAATACTGAAACAAAGAAATCTTCCTTAACTTGTTTTTGCTATCTTTAAGAAACATGAGATTTCTTACAGAAATGATCATGAGCGTATATTTGCCACATTCTTTACAAGAATAAAAAAGTTACCATTACCAACAGAGACATATTCAGATATGTTGTGGAGTATTTATCACAAACATTGCCTGGAATTGGATTCAACATGTCAGATGAGGTTCATCTAGTACGTGTCTACTGTATTACTTAAGTGGAAAAATTCCTGGTGAGCAGCTTGTAACAAGAATAAATCGTTTTCATTATTGAGTGATTAAACTGGCTACATTACAAAGGTCAGACTTTCTCTGTGGCATAAAATACCTTACCAGAAGTTTTCAAAAGATGAATTTAGCAATATAAATACTCTTTGGACAAATACAAATAGTAACAAAGGGAAACATTTAGCACAGAAATAAACAACAAGAAAATTCCTAAGAGAAAGGAAGTTACATGTTATAGATAGAAGTAAATGAACTTATGTTGACTACTCACTGTTTTCTGCCTAGTTTCACTTACTCTTCTCATCTAATTTTCTTTGTAACAATAAAATGTGCTTCTATTGTTTCCAAGTTAAAAAAATTGTTATTAATATAGAGCACAAGCACAAAGAGTGGTATAGGGTACTTAATAGATTTTCAATAAATAGATGAATAAAATATGTGAAGTATATATTAATAAGGAAGCAAGTACACTTTTTCATAGGTGACTTATTAATTCCATAAATAAAGGTTTAGCTAGTGAAAGCTATATTAATTATAGAAGTAGGAAAAGGAAAGAAATTAAATTTAATGAAATAATATTTCAAAGTGTATATTAATAGTAAATAATATTTTTAAAGTAAATAATTGTTTATTGCTTTACTATTTATGTTTTCAAGCATCTCACTGGGGGACTGGCTTCATCGCACGTGTTGTGCACAAGCAGAAACCCTCAGTCTTAGTCTCAGTAGAGAGTCAGCTGTGACAGTTACAGGCACAGTCTGCACAGTGGCCTGGTGAAATTGTAGAGGCGTAGGTGATATCGTTCTGTTCCAGGGTCCTCTGGAAACACTCAAAGATGCTTAAAGGCATTAACTTTTAGAAGTATGTTTATATTAAAAGTTATGTGAGTAGACTAAAGTAGCTTTATTTTGAATTTAATATTACACAGGGTGTGCTTGAATTCAGTGAGGAGAGATTTCTGTGGGGTTTGTTTCAGCCATAGGACAAAGATGAAATAAATCAGAAAGCTAAAATTCTTCTCTTCCTTCTGACCAATTAGTTTTAGTTTTGATTTTCAGAAGATGATAGTAGAATAGGAAAACAGAATCAATAAAGAATAAAATACTCCATATTGTAAACAGCTTCCATAATAAAGTTCCACTTAATAAAAAGGTGGCTTTATGAAGAACTAAGTCCTCTAGTCCTCTAAAGATGGCCATTGTATTCAGTCAATACAATCATACAACACACACACACACACACACACACACACACACACACACACCATAGCAGAATGACCAGAGTTAGAAACTAGAAAAACAGTACACAACTACAAAAAATGACACATATTTTCCATCTTTTAAGACTTTTTACTTATGAGCAGGTTCAGTGCGGTACTTTCATGGCCATGTGGAAGTAGTACATGACTGTAGTTAAAGTATTTGGGAAACTGAGGCAGAAACACTGAGTTTAAGACCAGCCTGGGTTGTATAGCAAAATCATGTCCTAAAAGATATCTATCTATCTATCTGTCTGTCTGTCTGTCTGTCTGTCTGTCTGTCTGTCAATCTATCTATCTTTCTATCTATCATCTATCTATCTATCTTTCTATCTATCTATCATCTATCCATCTATCTATCATCTATCTATCATCTATCTATCTATCTATCTATCTATCTATCTATCTATCTATCTCTCTGTATAGAAACCAACAATCTTAGTCTTACTGGCTGAAAAATAGAGGATAAATTTCTTCATAAACAAAGCAGCTGGAAATGCTGTTGGAGGCCAAGTTATTGAATGAGATTACAAACTCTGTCCAAGAAGTCTTCCCAGTTCTACGTGTCCCTTGAACTAACTCCACAGGTGTTTGCTGGACTCAGATCAGACAAAATGTAGAAATTTCAGGATCTTCTTTCTAATGGCATTTGATTTGTAGCTTAATTTCTACCAAGATAATTGGTTACAATTTAAGCAACACCTTGAAAATTATTTCCTTCAAAATGAAATAATTGGGCCAGCCTGACAGCTCAGCAGATTAAAGTGCCTGCTTAGGCAAAGTGCAGCAGCCAGGATTTGATCTTGCAATTGAGACTGCAATTGAGACTGGGCGTGGTGGCGCTCCTCTGTAATCCCAGCATTTGGGAGGCTGTAAACAGGAGGATCACTAGGAGTCTTATCTAGTAATGAGACCTTGAACACCCTGTATACAGAAAGAAAACAAACAAACAAAATGAAATAATGTCCAGGGTCTCTATAATGCATTATAGTACTCATGATAAAATTTTAAAAAGCCCTGGTAGTATGAGTATCAAGAATGAATTCCTAAGTATCAGAAATGCATAATAGTAAGAGCAGACCAAAGAGGATTCCGATATGGGAATTAGCAACACCAGGATTTTATAACATACTTCCCTAGTAATGTGCTAATGAACTTAAAGAAAAAGGTGCACAAAATAAATAAAAACAGAGGAAAATTCAGAAGTTAAATGTGAACTGTAAAAAGAAAATATGGAAATTTTAGCATTGAAAAATTAAAGGTCTGAACAAAACTGCTAAACTTAGCGCAGTCTTGAAATAATAAGTAAAAGAAACAAAAGGGCAGACACAGCAGCAGCATCTGGCTCCAGCACCCAGCAGGGCCGACTGACGGTGCAGAGGCATACACACCTGTGACAGCATCAATGGATGTAGTATACAGGTAGCTCTACTCTGGGGTAAAGGATAAGGAACAAACAGAAGCATTTCATAGAACATAGGCCGAAAGCTCTCCAACTTTAGTAGGAAAAAAATCTTGTATATTTAAAACATTTAAAAGAGCTTGAATAAACCTACCAAAACAATAAGGACAAAAAACAAAAACATACCCCCAGCTAACAATGTGTCAGTGGGATTACTCAGGATCAAAGATTAATTCTTTGTAATTATAGAGAAAATGATGGAGAAGCACACAGCTACTGCTGTCCGTGGTGAGAATAAGGAAGGCCAGGAGACAGCTGAGTGACATCTGTCAACATCTACTTCTACAGGCACTAGAAATACTCTTTCAATCTAAAGGTGCAGCTAAGATTTTCTCAGACATACAGGCATGATATCATTATCAAGAGCAGTAAAATAGTACTCTCAGTTTCTAGAAAGCTTGGATTTTCTCACTGCCAAATAAAATAAATATATTGCTATCTGTAAAATATCATCTTAGTTTATTTAACCTATATAAGTACTCCACATTAAAAAAAATCATGATATATATAGGGGTTTATAATACATGTTAGTGTATAACATATAACTGATACAAACAATGTGAGCATGCATTTAAACACATAGTTGCAAAGACTTTGAACTTCATGGAAAATGATATAATGTTTAAGTAGAACATGAGAAATTAAAGATGCATACATAGCAATTCTTAGAGTAAACACCAATAAACAATTCTAGTCTTTAAATTTTCTTCTGTACGTAAAAATGCGTAATTTTAGTAACCTGGAATATTAATGCTGACCTTCATGATAAATAGGAAGTAGGTAGCTTAGCTAAAAGTTAGCTAATAAGAAAACATTTATCAAGATTGGTCATCCAAGGCCCTGACAGATAGCTCAGCAAATTAAAGCACCTATTTAGGCAGATGCAGGGGGTTGAACCCCTGGCATTTCCTGCCAGCCCTGACCCCTGGGGTGCACTGAGAGCGCTACTAGGACTGGGCATGGTGGCAAGCACTTGTAATCCCAATGCTTGGGAGGCTGAAAACAGGAGATCACTATGAATCCAATCTGTGTAGTGAAACCCTGTACTAAATAATAAGTAAGTAAGTAAGTAAGTAAATAAATAAATATTGGTCATCTATTCAAAAAAGGTGTGTTATTACTCAGCAAATTAATAACATTTTAACAGATTTTATATTTGAGATTGGTTTTTGAAGAGGTTTATATAACTTTCAAATAAACAATACTAGAATACAAGATATTTAATATGCCTTATGTAATTCATACCAACTATTAAAGTGATTAAAAGTGTTATTTATATCATGAGTATCACTTACTCAGTTTATGAATTATATTCAATAGACAATTTATCAAAGTTTTTGTGCAGCTTTTTTAAAAAAATTATTTATTTATTTACTTACTTGCTTCAGGATCTCACTATGCAGCTTGGACTTGTAGAGAACCTCCCGTCTCAGCCTGCCCAGTGCTGGGATTGCAAGCATGTGTCACCATGCCCAGATTCAGTGGCAGATAGGGCACAGCGTGCTGTACCTGGGATGAGTCAGGGCACAGAATGCTCTATCTGGGATCAAACCCGGATCCTTGCACTTGCAAGGCAGGCACTTTGACTGCTGAGATATCTCCTCAGCCCCTTCTGCAGCTTATTCATTTTCAAAAAAATCATTGTTAAAATGAAAGTATATTGAAACAAGAAAGATTAATAAAATAGAAATTATTATGTTAATATAGTTAACCTTGCTAAGACTATTAGAAATACTGTATGCTATAAAATTATGCCATTGCATTTTTGATCTTCCAGTGAGCTGATATCTCTTTGGTAACTTCAAGGTTAGTATTGTTGGTATTAGGGAATTAAATGATATCAATTTTTTTCCAAAACTAAAAGCCAGTAAGTTAATTGGTTTTTGAAGACTTGTTACCAGAACAAGTTGTCCAACATGTTGGAAAGAATCAATAATGTACTCTTGAGTTTGAAATCTGCAAGCTAAACAGCCAAGCAGTGTTCTGTTTTGTAGTCTTGAAATATAACTGCTTCTTCATCAGGAAATCTCAGTTCTTTTCTAAGTACTTTTGTGATTGGATGAGATCCACTCATATTATGAGAACGTAAAAGGATTGCTTATATTTAGGAATTCTTATGCAAATAACATGTAAAAAATGCTTTTATGTCATATAGACATTTATAGCAAAGGACATCATGACCTATCTATGCTAATATGTAAAATTAACCATCACAAATTATTGCCATTTTTAGGCATAAGTAGCAGCTCTATGTATCAATGGTAATAACAAGTAACTGTAGCAGCCACATTTCAGTATCCTTAGCTAGCCTGTTTATTGTGAAGGAAATTATTCACAAAAGAGTAAAACTGTGTAAAAATATTTTAAACTTCTTTTTTTTTTTTTTGTCCTGGGAGTTAAACTCAGGACCTCATGTTTGCCAGGAGGGCACTGTGTAACTGAGCTGAATCCCCACTCCAAAAGGAATATTTTTAACTAATCATATACTGAGATGGCTGTTTCCCATTGTTTGTGCAGTGTTCCAGGACACACATTTATGTCCAAATAGAGAATGCTCAGCTTCCTTAAATGAAAGGATATTTCATACCCATATTTGTGCATAAACTGCACTATTTCTGTATACTTTAAATTTTTTGATCATGTACAATCCTGAATACAAAATAAGTGTTATACAAATTATTTTATAATGTGTCTTTTAAGGAATAATTCCAAAAAATACTGTGTATGTTGAATACAAAGAAAAAGTGTGGTATTTGCTTGGCTAACTCGTGATGTAAAACCCATGGATATAAAGGACTATAATTTAAAGGTTCCAAAAAAATATTCAATTTTCAAATCATTGATTTGCATTACATACTTTTAAAATTCACACATTAAAACAATTATTAAAGGTGCTGAACATAAGTTAAATTATCTCGCATGTAGAATTTCCTCATGTGTCCAGGTAAAGGGCCTAAATAAACTTCTTAGAGAAAATACTAACCTTGAAAAATAAATTTCTTTTTTTCTCCTCTGCCCATTTTTGTGCTTTAGATATTCAAGGTAAACACAGAGAAAAGAGCTATTGAAGATAGACTTATTTTACAGAGAACATTAGGAACTTCTGCAGTGTTATAAACACCTGCCTGGCAAGTGTAAGGTCCTGAGTTTGATCCCTGGTACCAAAAAAGAAAAAAAAAATCTAAAAGCAATGAGGAAACTCTCAGCTGGATTTCAAGTTGGGTTCATTATACATCAAAGACACGTCACAACTTTTTTTTTTTAAATTTTAGTTTATTGAAGAACAAGTAGCAATGAAACAGTTTCAAGTCAAATTAGTAGGACAAAGTCAACAATTAATACGTTGCACATTGACATGATACTCTATCTATAAAACTATTAGAGCAGATGCCTCCAATCAATGAGTTAAGAGAATGTAGCTATATACCTATGTTTTTTTGAAGCTGAATTATATTACATTTTTAATAATTAATATTTTTACATCATTATCTTCCTAGTGGTTATACATAGTACGAGAGACAGACAAGATATCCTGTCCAAACGCTATTAGTGCAAATATTTCTTCTCATAGAATTATGCAAAAGTACTGCATATTTATCCTAACTACTGTTTATACAGACACAGAATGGTTCTTCCTTTGTATCCTCCCTTATTTGTTTAGTCCTGCCAAAAATGGGTATTCTATTGTCATTCAATTATTATAGGTGCTTGAATTCAGCGAACAAATCAACGCAGTCCACCAGTCCAAAATAATAATGGGTTATCCAAAGAAGTTGTTGACTAGAACCATTTACAGCTTTACAGCTCAGCTTATTATTATGGTCTTATTTTATATACTTCATTTTCATATATTTCTTCTGGATGGTTAAGACCAAGGTAAAGCAAGACCCATATAACAAAAAATGTAAATCTTATATCTGATGAGGTCAGTCAAGTCACCTCAGGATTTATCTTGTAACCCTGTACCTCACTCTGTAGATCCTTTGTCTGTGTCATCCATGTGGATAAGTCACAGCCATTGCTTGACCAGTTTGCTCTCTGGTGAAAGCCTGAGAGAAAGTTTTCTCTCCTTGTGACTCTCCCTAGGTACATTACTCCACCAAGAAGCTACTAAAATTGATACACAAATTCAGTAGCATAGCAGGATACAAAGACAACTTTCTATTCACTTATGAAGCAAGAATAGAGAACAGCTTTAAAGGAAACATAACCACTGAAATCACAAAGTGAAACACTTTACATTTTGATTCACACTGTTACTATCTCCCTAACAGTAAAATTTTAAAAATTGCTTATTGATTTACTTATTTGATAATGACACAGAAGAGATTAAAGATAAATTTTTTCTTGATCACACACTTCAGAAGCTTTAAAAGCAGAAGAAAGTGATAACTTTATGACCCCGGAATTGAACAACTGGGGAATCCTATTGTCATGTTTTGAACTAGATCCAGAAAGATCTTCGATCAGAATTGTTTTTAACAATAAATAGGTGAAGATAATCCAAACATTTCTCCATTGAATGATAGGTAAATGTTTAGTATGGAAAATCAGTGGATTGAAATATATTAATGAAATGTGCTTTTATTAAAATTAAATAACTAATTCCAAATGCAGAATTTCAAATGACTAAAAAGCAGGCTAGAAATGCTACATTACTTAGGCATTCACTGATAACAATGCATCTCATTTATGGCACTCATGTATATATAAGACTGCAAGTGAAAGAAAACAATCACTCAGTACTGCCAAGAAATGGAGGGAAATATGGGAAGGAACAGAAAAGAACAGAAAGTACATACTAGCACACATTATGGGGATTGAATTTCAGTTGTCATTTTTGATATTTGTGACATTAATTGCTGTATTTTAGCACTTTTGTAAAAAGAAATAATAATTAGAAGGACAGTATAATAAGTAATTCAAGGCTGCAGGAATAGCTCAGCACAGGGCAAGCACAGGGACCAAAGTTTGATCCTTGGTACCACATGCTGTGCAAGTCACAGAACCCAGGGTGTGCTGGGTTGGCCACCAAAACCAGGCATGGTGGTACATGCCTGTAACCCAGTGCTGGTGAGGCTGAGACAGGAGGATCACTACAAGTCTGAACTGAGTGGCAAGACCTTGTATTAAATAAGTAATAAATAAATTAATTAATTAATACTTTTTTAAAAAGCAATGCAGTGCCAAAGATAACTTGCTGAATGAGGACAGTAGTTTTATAAGAGACTTTTCATTCATTCAGTGCATTTATAAAGATGTCCACAACAGGCAGTTTATTTTATTTTAAATGAACTTTGGCTTCCCCATTTTCTGAAATACATGTATGCATTTCGCTATCTATCAAAACTCCATAAGTTAAGAATTCTTACCCAATATGATTATTTGAAAAATCTTAAAATATAGCCAACATGTGTTATACACAACAGTACATTATAATGAATAAGAAGGTAGTGGTCAATACAACCCTACAAAAGTGGTCAAGTAAGTGATACAGGTTGAATCAATATATATTCTTATGTAAAATTCAAATAATTATAAATATACTAGAAATAGTGAAATGTTGTGCTCATGAATAGCATCATTCACAGAACCTAGAGACTGGGCAGGGGTGGGGCAAGAAGAGTCAGTGTGTATTGGGCTCAAGGTGCGCTTGCCCACAACGAAGCTATTCAGTATATTTTGCAAATACAAACTCACACAACTATTTCAAGTGATTATGTTTCTAATGTTGAGGAAGAAACACAGAAACCCAAAAACAATTTTCTGATGAAAAAGAGCTATTAAGATCCTTTGTGTGTTTTGAGTTCTACTATAATTATGAGAAAGCACATTTCTATAAATTGTAAAAAAGATGCCCTATAATAATGAAATGATATAAATACTCTACTTTGCAGAGTTGTCTACATGCAGGGAAAAGAGGGACATTCGTATTCTTCCTGAAATACTGCACTTTAAGAATGAGATTATTTAATAGCTGCCTGTGCTTTTATCAGAAAGTCAGTTAGAAATCATCAAGCTCAACCTTATGTTTCATCTTCCAGGCCATACTTAATAGCACAATCTAAAATAAGGCTGCATACTGAGATGTAATTCTGTTGCTTGTAATAACAAAAAATTGTCATTTTTCAGAGCATGCAAAGTAAAATTGTTCATATATCAACTGAAGCAGACTTCATGTAACTTTTCTATCTCTGTCAAAGAACAAAGCTCAAATTGTCCCAAAAAAGTACAAATACTGGAAAAGAAATAAGAGCTTTTCTTTATAGTCGTGAAAATTACTGAGGAACTATGTTTTTGTAACTAGTCGACTAATTTCAGTGAACTCAATAATCACAAATTCTGTGTTCTCTCTAAGTGGGATGAGTGTTTGATGAGTCCTTTTGCCAAAACAAAAGGACATGCAGTCTTATATAAAGTACATTGTTAGAAACACAACACCTTGGCTAATTTGTCCACAATATTTTTTACACTTAGAAGATAGCTAAAAAACTTCAAGAAATTATGAATGAAATTATATATTTGAATAGCTTTTATATTGGACTTGGTATGTATTCTCCTTTAATTCTGAGCCACAATAATAGAACTTAATGGAATCTCAGGGATAATCTGTCTTGCATAGATGTGGGGACTGAGATTCTAATATGTCAGTGAATAACCCCAGGTGCTTGGCAATGGAGCCAAGTACAAAAAGTTGGCAAATTTGTATTCATTCTGGAAAACCATACATGAGCAATTTATCTTCCTAAGAAACATAAAAGGCAAATAAGCCAGTGCATTTCACTATAAAACTGCATTAAAATCAAATAATTAATGGATTATTAATAAAGATAATTTTTGCTGAGCAAGGTCACAAAGACTCTCATGTCAGGTCATTATGTTAGAAGAGTGGCATTTTAAAAAGAAAGAAGACTGACAATTACCAGTAGACCTGGAGCAACTCACTGACTTAAGAGACAACATATCAAACATAAACATAAGGGAAAGCAAAGTAATCAAGGAGAACATAGCTCAGGGTAAAGTCCTGTAGCTTTCCCAGTACAACTAACTAATAAATAAACACGGTGTCAGTCAGAAGCAATCACAGCAGAAAGTTTTAAAAAATGTTCTTTAGTTTTGCTTTAAAACAATTTTTAGAAACTATTTAAGCTATTTTGTCAAAAGTAATTTCTTGTCAAGAACTATGTATCTTGCTGAGAACAGCAAGATGAATACCATTGTTTGCTTTAAAAGATTACAGTGGTTTGTTTTTTTCAGTGTGTTTTGTACAGGGTCTCACTACACAACTCAGACTCATAGTGATCCTCCTGTTTCAGTCTCCCTAGCATTGGGATTACAGGCCTGCACCACCACACATGGACTCTGTGGCCAGGTCAGCATGCCCAGGACAGGGCTGACATGGCACATGGTACAGGGGGTTGAACCCTGGTGCCTGCTCTTGCCTAAGCAGACATTTAGTCTACTGAGCTATCTCACTGGACCTGATTTCAAATGCTCCTGTGAGACACAGTGATCTATAAAAATATATTAAGGTCACTAAGGAAAGCACTATAATTAAAATGCTTTTGGAAACATTTTATTATACATCAGATCAAAGAAATTTTCACAGAATAAGTTCATCTTTCAGCAACATCTTGAAAAGAGAGTTGGCTTAGAGAGGTGCACAGAAGCTGGAGGAGGGAGGGAAAGTGTGAAGGTGGAAAAGGCGAGAGGGATCTGACAAAGAAAGAAGCTAACAAGAGACCATGAAGATGGTGACTCTGGTGCACCGTGAAGCATGGGGAAGTGCGGCTAAGTTGGGGTTTACTAGGGAAGATGAGTGTGGAAATTGCAGCACCGTAGCTTCCTTAGCTGTAGTGCCAATCCCACACAATGGAAGGAGACGCCCCTTCTGTGCTTCTTCCCTGTGGCTTCGTGAATGGAGAGAGAAGCAGAGGCATTCTCAGCAGGGAAAGATCCCTGTGCAGTTTAAGCTTTAGAACGCTGAATCTGGCAGCTCCATCCAGAACCAGTGGGCAAGGGCTGCTAGCAGGGCGTCTTTACTAACTATAGTCTCAAATGTTGAGGTTTCTTTCTAAAAAAATAGTTTCTTAGTACAGAGGGAGTTTGACCAGAACAGAGGTCCTGCATGCCAGTTTCCTAACTGGCAAAAAGTAACCTAGAGATTGGGGAAGAAAGTCAACAGACCACTGTTTCCATTAGCTCTACTGTTAAGAAATGCAACAGTAACTTCTAGAGGCTCTGTCGGTATCATTAGTTCTCCTTCCCTGACAGTGTCGCATGAAGCCTGGAGGGAAGAACTTTATCGTCCTGTTTACGCTTATGCACCCAGATGACGACGTGAACTCATCCTGCAAACTACCATTTCAGAAGGTCGACTTGCTTAGGATTTTCCTTTTCCTTCTACTTTTAATGTTTGCTACTTCTTCAGAAAGCAAAATGCAGACATTTTATCTTCTCTTTTAACTTTTGCTAATGCCTCTAATCCTTTCCTGAACCCGTCATTCACTGTGGAAATGTTTTCATATTTCTTTCCTTAATGATCATTTTGTAATTCCAGAATGTAGTGTTTTTTTTTTTTGAACGGCAGAGGCAGGTTTAATGGTGTCACCTTGACTTGTTAATGAACCAACCAGAAAAAAACGTAAGTAAAAAATATTTGATCACACACACTTTATACAGGTATCATACGCAGGAGGAATTCACATCTCAGTATGAGTGATGCACAGGGCGGCATGGGCCCTAGTGCTCTGAATGTATCTCTGGAGAGCCTGCAGTGCATGATCCGTCCCCGTCCTTCCTGAGGCTCTGCTGGTGGCGCAGTCCTTGCACAGTACAGGTGTAGCGCCAAGTAAGGTAACAAGATGAATCATGCTTTGGCTGTTTTCTTTTTTCTCTTTCTTTCTTTCTTTCTTTCTTTCTTTCTTTCTTTCTTTCTTTCTTTCTTTCTTTCTTTCTTTCTTTCTTTCTTTCTTTCTTTCTTTCTTTCTTCAATTAAGAGTAAATATCTTAGGGCCGTTGGTATAGCTCAGTGGACTAAGCACTTGCTTAGGTAAGCGCAGGGCCCAGGGTTTGATCCCTGGTTCCACATGCTGCACCGGCCCCGCGTTTGGGTGTGCTGAGCTGGTGTGATGGTGCACGCCTGTAATCCCAGCACTAGGGAGGCAGAAATCAGGAGGATCACTATGAGCCTGGACTGTGTAGTGAGACTCTGCACAAAAAAATAAATAAATAAATAAAATACAAAACAAAACAAAACAAAACAAAACAAAAACCAGTTAATATCTTTGCTTTTGAGATTTTTCCCTAGCCTTTAAAATTATGTACATACACCAGAAATTACACAGCTGCGAAGCGCTTAGCAACCTTTTTTTTTTTTTTAACCTGGAGCTTCACATTATCAAAAGCTTAGAACACTCGCAAAGTTCCATGCCATCTCAGGAGATGGGGCTGAGGGCAGTGAGCTTCCCATGCTACTTCTTCCTTCTTCTCTGGACTGAGCCTGTAGTGTGTAACACCGCAGGGCCGCCGAGGACCGCAGAGGGCTGAACCACTAGCTGCCAGAGGCCATGGTGCCTGCCTGGCCTGTGCTTCTGCCGTCTCGCTGGAAAGCAGACTGGACGGGCAGCAGCGGAGGTCTAGGAAGTCCCCGCTGTGGGGAAAGTGAGTGAGGGGCCTGCAGCTGCTTCTCCCAGCAGCTTCTTGTCCTCCACTCCATGTTGGTGCAAGGGCCACCACCTCTCCCAGATGTCACCTGAACCTAGCCTGCTCCTGACTTCTTGTAGAGAGCAAGCTCAACAGGCCAAAGTGTTAAAATGTGGCAGACAGGCTGGGGCTGAAAGTCTGTGAGAGCAGCTACAGCTCCAACGGGACAGTGCTCAGGCTGGAGGACTGAGGGGACCCAGTGGCGGTGCAGTAGGGGTGGGGAGAGGCTCCAGTTCAACTGCAGAGGATAGAAGGGACCAGGGACACAGCAAGAGGAGCCCGTACTTCATGCTCACTTCATGTTTAAGTACAATGCAATAAATGTGTGGCAATATTTGTGGAAATCCAGAGGATGAGACAAAGTAAGAGTGAATAGTCTTTATCTGTTCAATTCCTAAGTGATTGCTTTAATTCTATGTAATTTTTCATGAAGTTTCTGGAGTAAAAGATGAGACTTTAACAAGAGGATGCCAATATTACACAGTAAATGACATATGGAATAGCCTATTACACGGAATTAGGAATTCTGTAGTTCAGTACCGGAGACTATAGCTATACAATGTGTCAGAACTTTTATTTAAAAATAATATACATTAAATCAGAACAATTTTTTAATATAAACAAGAGGAATCTGAAAATGAGTGTGGTAGCTCACACCTATAGTCCCAGCTGAGGAACTATAGAGATGGAAGAGCTGAGACAGAGAATCCCTCGGAGTTTGGGGCAGCTTGAACTATACCACAATATCCTTTAAAAAATATATATATACATATATATAGAGAGAGAATCTTATTTCAAAGATCAAGCAGACTATGTAGTTCATAAGTATTGTTGGTTGGGTTTATAGATTGAAAAATATTAAGCAGAATTTTCATTTGAAGACATGAAGCTCAATGTTATCAACTCTGTTGAAGGCTCTTAAAATAGCGACAACACTAATATAATACTTAATATTAAATAAACAGCAAATGTAGCTTAGATATTTTAATTTCTAGGTATACTTTCCAGGCACTCATTGGAAAAGTTTTTGAGCATGTATCAAAAAGAGTTGATGAGGTGCCATAGAGATAGCTCAGTAGAATAAATGCTTGCCTAGCGAGTGCAAGGGCCTGAGTTCAATCCCAGATTTCTCAAAAAAAAAAAAAAAAAAAGAAGTCGAAACTGGATTAGTAGAGGCACACAAGATGCAGCAACTTTGCCACATTTGGTCTCCAAGACTCGAGAAAGCTATTCAGGTCACAATCTGGGTGGCACAGATGTCTTCTTAAAGTCTGACATTCCATATCTACAGTCTTCTTTGATCTGATGAGGCTGTATCAGCCTCCATGTTCTCGTGCACGTTGTATTATGAGAAATGCCTAAAAACAGCAAAGGAAGAGAGGTTTATTTTTCTCTGAGTTTCACAAATCTCAGTCCGTGGTTGTCTGGCTCCAAGGCAGAGTATGAGGATGAAAAGGCAAGATGGGGAAAAGCAACCAAAGCAACCACTGTGGCAAACAGAAAGCCTCGCACAGAAGGTGAAGGGACTGCCCGCAAGGGGAGTCCCCGGCCAGAGTGCTTTCCCCACAGCCCGCACGCTCAAGCCGTGCTCACCTCCTGACAGCCCATGCATCCATCTGGAGCTATCCCTGGATTAAGGCTCTGGTGAGTGTCACGCTCCCGTGGTCCCACCACCTTTCAGGAGGCTCTTTGTCCAGTGAAGTTGGCAGTGAAAAGGCCCGGTGTTCTGATAAGAATTACAACTATGTTGGAGAAGATGTTCATCAAGAGACTTTAGAGCTAAGGCATATAATCACATTGAAATGCTTCGGATGTAGCACTCATTAGATGTCGAAGATTAATTTACAAACACCGTCCACCTTGACCGGGACAGACAGAAGCAAAAGGCAGGCAGGAATCATTGCCCATGAAGAAGGTCATGCTGGTTAAGCATGCATGACCACCGCTAGAGAATATTTCCTTGTTTAAAATAGTCTCTTCTTAGCCATATTCCCTCACCCTCTCTGACTAAATACAGAGTCACTAAAAATAGAAGCTTACCACTGCAGTCCTACCAAAAGCAGCTCTAGCCCCCTCACACAGACACTCTTTCCTGGGGCATTTCTTGCAGATTTCTTATACATTCATATTTTTCCTTTTTTCTCTCATTTTGTTATGGAAGCCAGGGACCTAGTGTTCTGGAAATGCTCAGCCCCAGTCCTGGGTAGAGCATGTTCAGTATAAAATCAGCCTTCTTTTTACTTTAATTTTTATGGTTACAAACTCCTAGGGATCATATTTGACCCCTATTCCTACTCGTGTGAGTGCACAGGTGTACTTCGCACGTTCATACAACAGTTTGGGAAGGGGTTAAAAGGTGAAACTTGTTTTTGGAATAAATTCTAAATTTGGGTGATTTACCTCATTGTAGTATAGCATACTTAATTTTTCAGCTTTACTTTGAGGAAATAAAAATGTGTAGAAGGGAGCCAGGCGTGGTGGCGCAGGCCTGTAATCCTAGCACTCGGGAGGCTGAGGCAGGAGGATTGTTGTGAGTTCGAGCCCAGCCTGAACTACAAAGTGAGCTTAAGGCCAGCCTGAACTGCATAGTGAGACCCTGTCTCAAAAAAAAAAAAAAAAAAAAAAAAAAAAAATGGGTAGAAGGTTGATATTAAAATTTTCATAACATGCACTATATCTCACATAGAATTAAAAGCAAGTGGTAATAGAGAATGATTTTTAATATTCCTATTTCCTGATAATTAGTATATCTTTTGTACTTAGTTTAATTCTTAAGTGTGCTGTAGCTCTACATTATAGCCCTTCTCAGGCACTTCTGTTTGTCCTATAAACAATCATCCCATACACACACACCCACACACGTCTTGTCTCATAGAAGCTACTTGAGCTAATTATTTATGCGTCTTCTTCTGTGGAATCTATACAAGCCTTTTTCATTCTTAATTTCAGAGTTGTTTGTCTGTATTATAATCTGTAAAGGAAGAAAATGAAAATAAGAAACCAGGGCCACAATCTTGGAAAGGGGGAAGCTCTGAATCCAAATAAACAAGAACATTTTGTTTTAAAAAGCAAAGTACTTTTTGAGAGAAAATTATATTTCAAGAAAAGCCTGCAACCATGTATGTTATTGGCTTGTTTGACCCTTGGATGATTTCCTCCTACTGTGAAGATTTTGTTTGCTTCCTGTACAATCAGAAAATAGTCACGCTTTACTTAACACAGACTGATTGAGGGCTGGTTTTTGTCTCCACAAATATACACGTTTTCCTCACAAAAGGGACATTACGAAAGATAACCATATTTCACTCGAAAGAAAATATTGTGAGCTACCGAAGTTAAACAGTCTTATAGTATTAGTATTATTGTATAATCAATTCCCTGTTTTCAAATAGTTCAGACTTAAGATGCCTTTCAGGAAATGTTATTCCTAGCAGCATTCATGTTTTTTAGTTCAGCTTACAAAATCACCATGGAAAAGACAATTGCATGTATTATAAAAGCATTTCCTGACAATAAAGGGTAACTCACTCAATTTACTCAGTTTGTTTTATATGAAACTCAAGCTAAGTCAAGAACAATGAGCTCAGAGTTTAACTTTTATTTCTTGTGGTGGTGGTTCTGGGTTCCTTTATTCATTAAGCAAATAGATGTGTATTCAGAATATGACAGCAATTATGCACCAAAGGTAGTTCTATAATGAAGCATGTTTATTCTGACATTCTGACTTATTTTACTTTCAGTGCTGTGATAAAATATCCTGACAGCTAAAATTAAGGAAGGAAAGCTTTAAGAAAAGGTTTACACTAAGGTTCATAGTTTGTGGAAGTTTCCGTCTGTAATCAGCTGGCTCCAAGGCCGGGGCGTGTGGCAGAAGGGGCAACCGTCCTCAGTGGAGGGAGAAAGCGAAAGCAGCAACAGCAAAAAGGGAACACAGAGAAAGCAGCCTGTTTCCCAACCTTTGTATGATAGCGCCCCAGGGCAGTTTTTCTAACTGGAAGATGAGCCCTTGAGATAGTTAGCATTTTCTTTTATTATTAGCAAGGAAAACTAACAGCAGCATGATTTCCAGTGTCATATTTGCTGTGCTGTTCACACCATAATCCCAGCACTGAATCATGAATCAATCATGAACTTCAGAAGCCTGTCCCATTACTGCAGGCGGCTTTGGGGGCACAGCTACACAGACACTGTAATGTATTCCAAACCAGATAAGCAGAACATTTAAAAAGTGACACAACTATATCTTCTCTAAAACCATTTAACTCTCTCTCTCAATTCCTTCTTTGCATTTTCATTGTGTGCACGCAGGCATGTACTAACATTGTTGCTGAATAGATGTGTTCATTTACTCTCTGAGCTATGCCTGAGCCAAACGACTTTCATGTAACATACAAGAGTTGCCCAAACAGTATTTAGGAAAGTAATGAGTAACTTCACTAGGTTAATAATTTAAGAATATAAAATGCACTATAATTTAAACAGTAGATAAAGTGCTGGTTTCAAACTATAAATATTAAAACTATTTTAGATTTATTAGAATGCATGTTTTCCTTGCCATTCCTCTATTTGACTTTTAAAAATAAGTTACTGAATTTAGCTATCTTCTGTTTTCACCTCTTTTTATCCTATTACTTATTTCAACATTTTGGAGCATGGAACACCACCAGGAATGATTTTATTGATTAAACTACAGCTGTTAAGGGTGAAGACTTGGGTTGTTTTTCTCCCCATATCTTCTTATCACCTAGGACATTATCAGGTATGAAAATCAGGCTCTGCATATACCCTTACCAACCTATTACTTCCTAGAAATTATCCTCCATATGGTTAGCTGTTGCTCTTGAAATTGTCTCAGACTTTTCCAGCTCATCTGCTGTGTGCTCTGCAACTGTTTAGAGGATTTAGCAGCAGTTGTCAGCTTGCTGGTGCTCATCCTGTTAAGGTTACTCAGTCGTATCTGGAAATCACATCTTTCTTTAATTTTTCTCAATATTATTGCTTCTCATGAAAATTATTCTTTAATTATTACTTAAATGAATTATTGCTTATGCCGATATTTTGGTTTTCTAACTGAAATCTGAGGCTTGAGAGAGTTAACATTTTATTTTATTATTAGCAACAAAAACTAGTAACAGCATGATTTTCAATGTCATGTTTGCTGTGCTGCCACCCTGTACCAGGTCAACTGGAAGCCTTCATAATTGGTCCTTTAGTTTTTGTTCTACCCCCATCATAGTGCTTTCTAGTTTGTATCACTGCTAAGTATTTACTAATGTTTGATTTTATTTCAAAGCAATATAGAATAAAACCTATGTAACAGAAATACAGCAAGTAAGAAAATCAGGAAAACTGTGCAACTTTCACTATCTGGGGCAAGTTGGGATGAAAGAAGCATACTTGCGATATCTCAGGATAACTTTCTCAGATATGACCAGGACCAGGGATTTGGTTTTGCTATGCAGGACTTAGATTTAAGGCCACTGTGTTTATTCTTCTCTGTGTTAGATCACAGATTCATACAAAAAATCTTTAAAGTTTCCCATTTAGTATAAGGTTCGTCCCTCATTACATGCTGCTACCAAATGAAGACTGAGATTCTGAAAAATTCTAACTTTCTTAGAACTTTTAAAAATAATGTTGCAATCTCTTCTCAGTTCTAATTATTTATGCATTGTGATAGTTGCCCAGGTTTGTTCTATTTAAGAACTTTAAGAATTTTAGATTTTAGAAGCAACATATTTGATAGTTTTATATTAGAATGTAGTCTGAGCTGTAATTAAAGAATTAATCAACATTCCCCTTTTACTTTTAAGATTACATTCATACAGAAGAATCGATGATTATTTTGATAAGAATAGCTTAAAAGGGAATACTCAACACAGATAATGAAATTCCTGATAAAACTGACACTAACAGAACCAGCATGTTAAATGCCAAATAGTAAGACCTTCTGCAGAATGAGTTTTATGTATAACATCTTCAAATTTATAACTGGCAGAATATTAATAGTAAATTACTGTCATGCAAGTCTAAAATGGAAAAACACCACTAAGGAGGAAAAGCACCATATGTCTTCCCTGATTCAGGTACAATAATGACATTAGGAGAGTGATTAAGGGTAACCACAGAGTGTCCAGGTGTGGTGTGGCATATGCTTCGTTTCCTGTCTAAAAGCGAATCTTAAATGCTGTCAGCTCAAACCACTCATACACTTTTAATGCCACTGGCACATGTGGAAATATGGAATTGTTGTTTCAGTAAACTCCTGGTATAATAATGAGCCCTTCATTACTGATTTCATTACTCACTCCTATAATACAATTATGAATAAAATTATAATAGTTTAATAAACTTTAATCATAATAGCACTGAAATTTTCTATGTAGTCCTCACTATTTTAATGGAATTGAAATTATGAACATATTTCTCTATAGATGCATCTGAAGTGGAAGACTTGGAATTTAAATTGAGATATCTTTAATTATAAATACTATGCAATTCCTATTATACTGCTCTCATTTTAAGTATAAATATAGGCATCTGTAAAAACACTGATTTTTAAAAATTTTCTTTTTCTAGTTATCACAATAAGAACTGAGTCACTATAAGACAATCTTGCTGACCGTGTTTCGTGTATCTCTTTGTTCTTACCTGTTGCTTGTACCTCTTTCCTCAAACAATGGAACTCATTTCTCAAAACTGTATATATGTTGCACTTACCTTTTTACTTTTATTAAATAGAAATGATGAGAATAATAAAGTGACACTTCTAAGATGAGGTTAGAAGTAGTCCATGGCATCTTTTATGCTATGTCCTAGTCAGTGACTCTGAGGGAAACCAGGCTGTCTATAGCTGATTCAGAGATTCAATACCAAGGAACGGACGCCTCTTGCCAGCAGCTGTGGAATTGAACATGAAGGCGGAGCTCCACCAGCAGGACGTGGAAGTGTGGGGTCTGCAGCTCAGAGCTACAGCCCGCAGGCGTCCTCCTGAGAGACCTGAGTCAAACCCACTCAGGTGATCTGCACTTAGTCTTTCTCAGCTGCTAAGACTGGCTAAAATAATGAAAGCCTGGGTTTCATAAAGCTAAAAAAAATTTGAGGCAATTTTAAGTGAGAAGTGCTTATAATACTCTATATAGAATTTGAGTCAATTTTAACAAAAATGAATAGTATACAATTTTAGAATAATAAATGAACAAATGACAGTGTAGTACATTGAAGAGTAAGATTGTAAATTGCTAACCTACACGGTGTATTCATTTTATGAGAACATTAAACAATCATATATATATATATATATATATATGAATGTAGTTATGACAAAATATATTTATAAATATACTTAGTGTCAGATTACCACAGAGTAGTCACGCAATGCTCAGGGGATGGCTTATGTTATCATATGTACTACAAACCTGAATTTCTGAAAGATAATCTTTCAAATCTGTTAAACACCATCATGTGTTGATTTGTTGCTGATACCAAGTTGATAATTTTATTTCTTTTATAGAAATAACACCTCTTAAAAGACCTCAAGTCCCCAATCAAAATCAGCAGTCTGGTAGGATGGATCAATAAACAAAATCCAACAATATGCTGTATACAAGTAACATGTTTAACTCAAAAGGAAATTCATAGACTGAAAGTCAAAGGATGGAAAACAATACTCAATGTGACAAGAACCCAGGAAAAAGCAGGGGTAGCTATTCTGATTGCTGAAATATGAACTTCAAACCTAAAATGGTCAGAAGAGATAAAGAAGGTCACTGCATATTTGTGAGGAGGAAACTGCAAGAGTATGAAATAAAAACCATTAATATGTATGCACTCCATGTAGGAGCATTAAATTATATAAGACAAATTTTAACAAACATGAAAAATCAAATGAGTAATAACAAAATTTACTGGGGGAACTTTAACAAGTCACTGTCATAGAAAGATAGATGAACTAGGCAAAAAAAAATCTGCAAATAAATAACAGAACTAAATGAAAGTTGTGAAGAAATGGACTTATGAGACCTGTGCCACCCAGCGACATCAGAATACACATTCTCAGCTGTACATGGGATGTTCCCCAAAACAGACCATATACGAGCACACAGAACTTACATGAGTAAATGCAAAAGAATTGAAGTTATCCCATACTTAATATCTGACTGTAGTGCAATGGAACAGGAAGTTACTGACAAAAGAAATCACAAAACTCCACAAACACAGGGAAATTAAATAACACTTTTCTGTATAATCAATGGGTCACAGATAAAATTAAAGAAAAAATTAAACAATATTTGCATTCAAATGAAAATACAACTTACTGGAACAACTTACCAGAACCTCTTCCTATAACCTATGGGACACAACAAGAGTAGTCTTAAGAGGAAAATCTATAGTGGTAAATTCTCACATCAGGAAAGCATAATAAGCCCAAATAAACAACCTTATGTTGCACCTTGGGCTTCTGGAGTATGAAGAGCAAGTAAAGCTCAAAGCCCAACAAAGGAAGGAAATTATAAAGATCAGAGCAGAAATCAGCTTTACCTTCAAAAGATTGTCTACATTTAACGGCTTCCACCTCTACTTTCTGGTCCAAACTATCAGGATGTGTAATCACTGATTAATTACTCTTAGATCTTTGTTGCCCTGTCTGTTTTAGGTTTCAAACACAATCAGAATTCTCAAACCATTTAAAAGCATACTAATGTCATCTCATTCCTGACATCTGCATTTCTGTGTCTTATTGAGACACAGTAACAAATATCTTAAATTTAGCTCTCCATCTGATCTTATTTTGTACATTTGCCTGAAGTTCACTAAACAATAAGCACTGTTCCTTCTAGGCTGCAGCCGTCAGTCCGAAGAGCTTCACGTGTTGTACCACGTGTCTTCCTCTGCAGAGCGCCTCTTCCCACGCATCCATGCAGCTCAGGCCTTCCTTTCCTTCTAATCTTTCTTTCATGTATTCTTATCTTGAGGACTTGAAAGAAAGCACTCAGTTCTGTTCTTTGCACTTACCTAGTACCTAGAAAGCCTGTACTTATCAACTAATGCAATCTATTTTTCTTTGTAGAACTAAAAAGACTTTTGAAATATATATTACTTTGTTTATATTTATGCAATTTGTTGTTTACATGCTAAGTCTGGAAAACGGCACTCTAATTTTGATCACTGTAGAGCCTCAGAGTCTAAATAGTGTATACATGAATTGCTACCATTTGCATTAATCATATGAAACGTTTATAAAACTCAGAACAATCCAGATTTATTATATTGTCTGTGGTTCTGCATTTTCTAGATTTATTTACTTATTTCCATTATATAATCACTTATTTTGATTTCTAACTTCAATTGAATGTTGTTCTACTTTTACTTCACATCCAATTCCCACTTTTAACAAATAATCTTTTAAATGTCTTAGCTTTGTAATCTGGTATTTATTTCCATATTTCCAAATATCTTTGCTATGCTGATATTTTTACTTGTTCAGCTTCAAAGTTATTATGAAAAATTATGCCATAGTTAAGCACATACATGCACACCTTTATGCACAAAGGACCTCTCTGAAGTTTATTCTTTAGATTTATGACAGCAAGGAAACCCTAGCTCTTTTGTGGTTTGTTTTATATAGCAAATGTCCCTAGGTTACCATATATATATATATATGTACTCCTTCTAAATCTATCAGTAGAGTGAGTATTCAAACTTTCGAACTTAATATTATAGAAGTATCTCCATTTACAGAGGTACAAATTTTACAGCTATTATCTTTGACTGAGTTTTGATATACAGTCCTGCGCATAATTTAAATGAACAGAAAAATAAATACCAAATTCTCCTTCCACATGTCCTACATTATGCTCCAAGAAGCATCAGCTTTAAGAGTCTGAGGGAAGGACAATATAATAGTGCTTCTTAATTGACACACTCCGTCAAATGGGAATGCCTTGGTGCAGTATAAGAAGAAATTACATGCTTCCAACTTTATTATGCATCTGCAGGCCCTGAGTGAGGGTTATGTGTTGGCATGCATATTTTTCACACATATGACTTCTTGGTTTAATGGTGACAGTTTTCACTGCTTTCTTCTACTTTTCATCATTCAGGAAGGTTGGAGAATGCTCAATGCTATCCAAAAAAGTATTATCTACTTTATTGGAAGTGCCTTCCCTATGTGTGAACCTAGGTCTGAAATCACCTTTAGTCTTGGCACTGCCAGATTACTTAGTCATTTGTTTTGATTTTAAAGACCTAACGAAGTTCCAGGTCACATTTGGACAATGTAATTGTGTTTTTAAAAAGGGAAACAGGCTTTGTTTACATTACCTTTTATTCCACCATAGTGTGGCAACTGGAACAAGACACAGCAGTGGATGTATTCTTTCCTGAAGAATGTGCTCCCTGGGCTCTGTGCCTTCAGCCTTGTGCCTGACTTAGTTACAATTCTTGTTCTCAGGCTTTCTTTTCAATTGTAACTCAGATATGCAGGAAGGTTTTCTGTCTGGGAATTTATCACTTTTTTAGTGCAAGTGTTTCTAGGTTACCTTGTAATGAATAGAAACCTGAACTTTTACAAGCATACACTCTTTTTGACAGAGAAATCACATACCTATCCAACAACTTATTATCTCTCCATTTCAGATAGCTTACTTAATGATATATATATATATGTGTATATATATATATATATAATTATATATATATATACATATATATATATATGAAGAATTGATGGGTTTTAAAAAATTCTAATGACAAAATCAAACCAAAGGGTAGATGTTTATTTCAATCTTTTTACCTAAATATAGATTTCATCATCTTGGAATAGGTAAACACTAGGATTGAGAAACGGCAACAAAAGTATGCAGCTTCGGTACCTTTTAAGTTAAGGATCATGGAGGTATTTTTGAGTTTTGTTTTTTTTGTGGGCAGCTCAGCCTTTCCTGGGGGAGCGGCTGGCATGGCATATGATGCTGGGGAGTGAACTGTGGGCTTGCCACATTTGTCTAAGTTGCCTAAGATGATGCTTTAGATCACTGAGCTTTCTTGAAGGAACATGGAGTTTAAAAAGAGAAGAGAAATGATTTTTATAAAGGGTAAACATACACATTTAAGTTCATTAGGACTTGTTAAAAACAGTCAAGAAATTTTAATGCATTGAAAATATAAATTTAATTTTTGGTAAGGAACAACAAGAAAAAACTACAATTTGAAAAGTAGGCTTAATGTAGGTGAATGACTGTGATGTAAAGATATCTTTATTAAAGAATTTTGCATCAAGGTATAAAAATCAATGTTTTATGTGTTATAAATCTGTAAGCGCATCATAATTTCTTTTTGATGAATTGTTAGTTGTCTCAGTTACTCTCCTCTCATTGCTGGAGCAAACATCTAACACTCAAATAAAGGAAGGAAAGCTTTATTTAGCTCACAAATAACGCGTTTCATTTCATACCCGGCTGGCTTCAAGGCAAAGTGGCCCAGGGCAGAGATCATCCATTCATGCTGGCAGCAAAGAGCAGAGAGGAAGCAGAGGACTAGCAGCAACAATGGCATCACAGAGCTAGTGTGTCTCTCTTAGTAGCACTCGGGCTATTCACCCCAGCCTGGGTGTAGCATTCACACCCGTAATCCCAGTAGATCACGAGTTAATTTCTCTATAAAATATGTAATTGTAAATTCTAGAAGTCCATGTGATAACTGCATGAGGTTTGGGGGGCAAAACTAGACATAAACCATAACACTGGAACATAGGTAAATTTCTATATGGCTCCTTGCTCTCTGAAAATCAAATACATGCCCTTTCACTAAACTTAGGAGTACAGAAACATGATTCTAACCCTAACTGGAAGTCTACAAATTGAAGAGTACAGTACTCTATCTTATAGTATATCTCCAATAATTGTACTCTGTGACTCCATTTCGTGTTGATCTATTATAACAAGAACTGAGCAATATTAATGGATGAAAAAGATGTGGCATTTTTTTATATAATGGAGCATTACTCAGCTATAAAGAATGAAAAACTCAAAGCCTTTATGTTTAAGTGGATGTCACTTGAAGATATACTCATAAAAGAAATAAACCAGACCCACATGTGTAAATATCATATAGTCTCCCTAGTATAAGTGCTCAAAAGAAGAAATACAAATAGAGAGGTATAACACAATTAAAAGAAAAGCGAGAACTTGAGGATTAGACAACAAAGAGAGGGCAAGGAAAAAAGCTACGAAACATGACAGAGGCAAAGCCATGTATTTATATGTACAAGATAGGTAACACAATGATATGTCAATCTTCAGCAGACTTTTGAAACTAGCAGTCAATTGGTAGGATTCTCAGCCTGACTATTTATGATGATACCTGTGCAGCTGCATGGAAGATAGCAGCGTGCAGCTAGGGTCACGCTTGGAATGCCTGTCATTCTCGTCTTCTAAATATGTACTGCTTGTCATAACATACCAATTATTTCCCTACTATCTCTCAAGTAAATGTTTGCTAAAAAAAAAAGGGTAATACATGAAAATAAGAGACAAGGGAGAAAAGTCATAGGACTGCCCTGCTACAGTGCTGTATATGGTTCGATTTCTAAATTTCTATATTAAATATGTAATTATTTATTCATATTTTTAAAAATATTTTTATTTTTTTAATTTCTTTTCTTCTTTTCCTTCATATTCTGTAGGGACTTAAAGCTTAACATATCAATACTTGATGGAAAATACCTGTACCATGTTATGTTAAAAATGTTTGATATTCAGATAGTGAGGTTAAGCTCAACTGCCTAGGGTAATTACCCTGTGGGGTAATAACAACAAGCTTCTCTTTTGGAGGGTTAACAACTTAAGTTTGCAGACCAAAAATTAGAGAAAAAGAAGGGCTACAAACATAGTGAACATTTTGGCCCTAGCCTTTCAAGATCAGTGAGGACTCAGGACATAGGAGACCCTGTATTGTAACATCAGGTAACTCAGTTGTGTCCCAAATTTTCTGAGCAAGGAGATTATGGGGTCACAGAGGAAAGCGATCAATGATGTAGAATGTGCCTAAGGAGAGTCACATGGAGAGACAACATTCTCTCAGGCGTTCACAGAGAACAAATTGGTCAAGCAATGGCCATGACTCATCCACATGGCTGACACTGATAAAGGATCTAAAAACTGTGGTACAGAGTTTCAGGATAAATCCTGAGGGGACTTGACCTATCTTGTCAGATACAAAAGTTACATTTCTTGTTACACAGGTCTTGCTTTATCTTGGTCTTAACCATCCAGCAGAAAAGTATGAAAACGAGACATAAAAAGTAACACCACCTTAATATGCTGAGCTGTAAAGGGCTCAAGTCAACTTCTGACATTGTCAGTCCTACAAAAAAATCCACTACTTTATGGACTACTGGACTGTATTGGATTTTTTTCCTGAATTCATGCACCGATAATATTTAAATCGCAATGGAATACCGACCTTTGACAAAACTAAACAAAAAAGAGGATACAAATGAAGGACCATTTTTTATCTGTATATATAAAATAGTTAGTATATAGATATACAGCAACTTTCTCTTAATTCAATGAGAAGAAAGATTTGTACTAATAGGGCTTGGACAGGATATCATGTCTGTATCTTATAGTATGAACAACTCCTATAAATACAAAATATGCAATGTATTAATTACTGAAACCATCCTACTAATCAGTTTTCAAACTGTATTATTGATATTTGTTTCTTAATAAAAACATAAAAAAGAATAGAGCAATATTATTGTTTGCCTTTACATGTGCCATTGGAATGAAGAAAGTAGAAAGGACTTTGTTTTTTTTTTTTTTTTTTTTGTTTTTTTTGTCTTTTTGAGACAGGGTCTCACTATGCAGTTCAGACTGGCCTTAAGCTCACTTTGTAGCTCAGGCTGGTCTCGAAACTCACAACAATCCTGCTGCCTCAGCCTCCCGAGTGCTGGGATTACAGGCCTGCGCCACCACGCCCGGCTCGTAGAAAGGACTTTGAATGCATTTTTCAGAACTGACTTGAAAAAGTTCAGGCATATAAGGTTCAACATAATCCAGAAGCAGAGGAAGATATGTAATAGAATTGGACCACCATTCATGTTTCAGTTTTCACAGGACAGTATTTTCTGATCTTCACAATCTAATAATATCAGAAGAGAATTTGATGGGATGCTCAATGCTAAGGAGAAATTGAAAATTACACTTAAAAAAGAAAAAGAAGGATATCCTTTTAAAAAAATAGTTGTGAATAACTATTTGAAATAGTTAATGTATGAAAGCATACTAAAATAGATTTGTTACAACTGGAGACACATTTAAGAGTAATTGTATTCATGATCTGTTGCCATTAAGTTTCAGAGAGGAAATGTAAGGCATTCTAGTTGCTCAGGATCTCATACAGATGCTGGTGCACATGTCTTTAAAATGATAAATAGGCAATTCTCTTTTAAAAGAAAACTCAGGATATCATCACATCTAATATAAATTCAGCATTAATTCTGTGTTTGGATGTTTGTGTGATGAAACTTTAATTTCTGCTCAGTACCTGGTTCCAACTTGTGATATATTGTACTGTGATACGGAAAATGACCCACTTTTAGATGAGTTAAACATCAGGCACTGAGGGGAAACTCACAGAAAGAAAGACAGCTATTTATACTATTGACTCACAGCAGTCCAGTGACCACTTCTTACTTTTCAAAATAGAATCTTCTGAAGGTTGTGCTTTTCCATATTTTTGTCTGTGCCATCCGTTGTTTAAATATTAACATTTCATATACTTTGATCATCCCACCTGTACTATTTACTCTTATAAACACATATTCCTGATGGCATCATTTGTCATCAACATACCGAACAGATCACATCACTCAATTGACTTATGCACTTCCAGTTCAACTCCACCCTTCTTTTGCATATTTTCTCCTCAGATCCTGGTGTATGTGATTAGCAGTAACAGAATTTTACTAGCAGTTTGCTATTCTGACATTTAGATTTAACCAGATTGCCACATATGTAAAAGTGTCAAGGAGCAGTTTACACTTATGTTATGACAGATGTTGGTAGTTTTAACTGAATATGTGTTCATTAGTCTAATAATATAAGTGTACGAATAAAGTTTTACTTCCAAATTTCCCATGATGCATGGCTCTCTTTCTCTTTTCTTTAAAAACCTATTTTAGACTTGGAGACCTGCTAGAGCTGAGAACAGGAGTCCTTAGATAATGGGAGTGAGAAAGGCCCAGTCAGTTATGTGAAAGCATTTATGACACCTGGTGGGCAGAGGGAGATAAGAAGTATATTTTCTAAAGCAAGAAAGTAATAAGAATACATTTCTATTATTCTTTCTAGGATGTGTATTTGAGAATGCTATTAAGTTTTAATGCCATTCCTCACCAGAAGAATAACCATCTTTGTACCCTGCTCTGAAAATAAGTGTTAGTTTTCTGGTTGCATCAAATGTTACAATTTAACATTCAAACAAGATTATTTCCATGAGAAGATATGAAATTAAAGCCACTACACTCACTTTCCTTTAAAGAAGTGCACCAGGATCAAAGGGTTTTAATATCTAGACTCATGATTTTGCCTTTTTAAAAAAATCACCCAGGTATGACTTTTACAGTACTTCTACATTTCAATTCTCATTGTGTATTACATAAAATTTCCTTGCCAGAATTTTCATGATTGAAATCATGAAATATATATTGCAGAGAGTAAAATATGGAAGATCCAAGTTTGTTGGTTCATTCCTGCTAAATTATTTATTTGTTTGAATTGGAAGGCAAAGAAAAATAGACTCAGCTCTGCATTCATGTTTGTATATATCAGATTCCTATTCTGTCAAAGTAAACAGAGACGATATTTATTTTAATGCTATTTGGATGCCATGAAATTAAAAGGAAGCTGTGAGACCACAAAAGTCAAAAGCAAAGGAAACAATTCTAGTGGCAGTGGGCTACCAGCAGCACAATCTATGGACACTATTACCTTGCTAGCTGGGGATGGGTGAAGAGGAATTGCAGTCAGCAGGAAGTGGAAAATGTTTCCATCTGTAAGAGCTCAGAGACCTAAGTACACAGAAGAAATATCTATCATAGGAAACAAACAAAACACTTCACATGGAAATTTTTTATTGACATAATATCTGTATATATTTCTGAAGTAACAATATCATACTTTGTTATAATGTTCATATCCTGTTAAAAACTAGTTATTTATTTATAAGCAACTTGATACATTTACTTAATATTTGTTTAATGCCAAGCATTAAGCATCTTTTTGTCCTTTGTTTCAAAGTGAAATGTGGACAAGACAGACATCAGTAATGGAGGGTGCAATTTACACTTAAAAAAAAAACCTTCTCATTATTGTGTGAAATTTAAGCTGGCAACCTTTACATAAGAGTTTTCAAGCACAAAGTAGAGAAGAATTTCTGTATTATTATGAAGGCTAGGCTGCAAGTTACGTGATAGGGCGATAATGTTGTTCCAGTAGAATGAATTCCCTGAAGAATAAGGAAGTGAACAAACAGAAAAAGGAGGTGAAGGTGTGAGGTGAAAGAATGAAATGTTCAAATGATATTCTAGAATGATTTTTTTTTAATATTTACAAAATGCATTTGTTTCTGTTCTGTTTGGTGATTTTTAAATTCATGATATTCATCCATTTTTAATCCTAAAGCAAATCTACATGAAAAATATGCATGTTGCAATTGTAGACTTGATGTTATCAAAGAAGAATAAGCATATAAATGAAACATCAGCAAGCAAACTTAGTCTTAAAATAAAAACTAGCATTCTGAGAAAGTCAAATTCTATTTAATAAAAAATCTCACTTCATTACAACTGAGATTAAATATAAATGCATTTAGATAATTATATCAAAATAGTACCTCAATGTTTTGTCCTCTTTAACAATAGTATTGTTTAATATTTCAAATGAAGCCCCAGAAAAGGTATTTACTTTAAGAATATTGAAACACCGAGATAAATAATGTTTTTGGTGGAGCAGAGGTCCCCAAACAGTATCTACAATGTTTTCCCCTCTTTACATTTGATAATCAGACCATGAACTTGCTTGTCTCTTCAAATTAGTTATATAAAAGAGCACAAACTCTTAAATCCTGGAAAGCAACCTTATGATGCTCTAAATAACTTATATCTTCATATTTAATAAGCTATATTCTTGTTTTGAAGTTATGGTAATTATACACTCAAGAACACACATCATGGCTGTATAACTCTAAGACTTTTAAGCACATAATCTCTTTCAGAACATAGAATTAGATTATGATGAGCTCTATAGATGGCCTTCCCTTTCTTTTTTTTTTTTTTTGAGTTTGAGGATAAAACTTCATTGGAAAGAAAAGTTTCTGTCAGAGAGTGACAGAAGGGGGACCAGGGCAGATTGCCCAGGAAACTGCCTTTTTCTGGGTATTTTTATAAGGCAAAACCATGAGAGACTAAGGTAATGAAGGAGTCTTGCTTAGGTGGATGTGGGGTGGGACAAATCTATGGTCAACCAATGGGATTACAAGCACCATTGCTCAGGTAAAGTTGATTAGGCCCAAGATCAAATGGGGAAGCGAGTCTCGTAGTAAGCAGACATGAATACAGGGACAGGATCTCTTCCCCTTGGCAGCTGAGCTAGTGACACACTTGGGTCTTTTCAGGTGATCACTACCTATTTAGAGTATCAGTCCTTGGTGCTATTCTTTTAGCATTTGTTTGGCCATTAGGTCTGGTTCACAGCAGGAGCCTCTGTCCCTCCCAGAGTCGCAGACATCTTGTTTCCTGTATTATCTCTTTCAAGGGTCTGGTCCTGCCTGACTGCCTAAAAATATTTCTATCTAACTCCTCTGTTTATAACATTCCCCCCTCTGAAGAAGTAATCCGAACTGCAGTGAGGGAAAATGGAAGAAGACCGCTCTGGCTTCTTCAAGCTGAAAGGGGTTGTAGTTGTTGATCAGCAGTCAGATGTACTCTTCAGAGGTTCTATGTGAAGGCCCTCAATAGATGACATGCATTTTCATTACAGCTTTGAATCTGAAGAATACAAAGGCAAGGAAACAAGTATGTATGGGTCAAATAATAATATCAACAGGATGACTATGAAACAGACAAGTTAGATATCTCTTAAATGTGGGGTTTAATCCCTTTTTTATCTTTTATGGCCATTTCGTATAGTTTCAAACAAACTGGCATTTTTTATTAATACTGGGGCACATGAATTGCCAGAAAGAGGGAAAACATCAAGTACTCTCCAGTTGGCAAGTGGGGCCACTGGATGTGTACCTACCAACAAATCTGTATAAGCATCTATTGAAAGTTTCACAGGCTTTTTCCTTATATTGGCAGTTAACATGGGTTCCCTAAGGCTGAGAGGGAAGATACATAACCACCTCAGTTTGAAACTTCCTCTGACTCTAGTTTAAACACTTTTTTTTTTTTTTTAGCAGCTTTGGACATTTTCTGTTTGAAATGTCCCTTCTGTCTGGACTCAAGGAAGCATAACTTTTCCCCATTTTTGGACTGACCTTTGTTCCTATAGGCTGTTAGTATCACCATTCTTATTTTTCATCTATAATTCTATTTTGTATCCTTTTTACTGAGATACCTTTTGAGCAATTTTTATCAACTTAGACAAATTTATTTTTGAAAGCCCTTTTTACTTCTGTAGCTTGTGTCAGATACTGAGGTCCCCTGAACAACATATAGACCAAATCTGGTGAATGTCAGTTAAAGGAATCTAAATCTAGCATATTTGTTATAGATTTTACCTGTATGATTAACTGGCTTTTTGGTATCTTTTAGGAAAGAACAATTTTTTTGAGAAATTAGAGCACATGTAATCAAATCATGAACATTTGAGCTGACAAGTATATTTATAAACTTTTTTGAGACCTAGCCATAGTAACTTACTAACTCTTAGACCTCTTTATTTATAGAGTCTGACAGTTTGTTTTAAGTATCTCTAGCTTTAGTTAAGAGACATCACACCTGTATTAACTATGAGCATGAAATACCTGAGTTACATCAGAAATCAACCAGATTAACTTATGTATTTATCATGAAATACACAGCATTCAGTCAGATTAAACCAATGAAATACCTTTTAAATCTTGTATATGAACAATATATTACAGGTGTAAAACATTCTCAGCATCATCTTGATTAGGAAGTAACCTGAATATATTGTAGTATCTTAGTTATAGCTAAAGCAACACATCTTTTAAAATCTTTTTATTGAGGTACAACGGCTGGAAGGAAGGTCAGGGCTGGAGAAGGACAAAGAGACCTGTGCCAATACCCAGCAATAGGCTGGGTTTTTTTTTTGTTGTTGTTTGTTTTTCTTTTTTTTAAGTCATGACTACTCAGGGCTCCTCTGATGAGATGACAGGTAGAGACCATCTGTCCAGAGGGAGGAGGCAGGCCCAGAGCCCTTCAGTCCTACTGGACCACCTGGGAAGCTGAGTCTGAGTTCTGGGGCCTTCACCTCAGAGTGCAGTCTCACTTCTAGTGGCTGCCTTGGCAGTCAGGGCATGGCTTTGGGCCTCTTAAGGCAGTCCCTCTCATGCTGTCCTGGCTTCTGACAGCAGTAGCAGATGAACCTCATCATCACTGAGCTCTTTTTGGAGCCCAGAGAATCAGACTTAGGGTCTGTTTTGAGGCTGCAAAGGCAGCCATTTTTTGTCTCCTTGTTTTCTTTTCCTGGTTTTTCTCCCAGTTCTGATTATAGGACATTTAAATAGTTCCTACCAAAGTATCAAATGGGTTGCTGGAGCAAAAGCTATCTTTTGTAGCTCCTGATCTGTAAGAGTAATCTGTCCCTTTAATTAGTATCTCAGGAAGTATGTGCATCTACTAAACATTACAAGAAATCGTAGGGTTATGTATCTTTCTCCTAGTAAAATCGCTAAAATTTAAAGTAACTAGAAGGCTTGGTTCTAGTTTTTAGACCTTCAAGAATGCACACTTGAATGGAAAATGTATTTTCCAGTTTCTCTGCCTGGCCCCTATCAGGCCAGAAGGCGTCTGACTTTTGGGGCTCCAGGGAGAATTGGAAGTTCCACTGATTATCTATCTCTTGGCTCTTTAAAATTAACTCTTATTTATTTCCAAATGCAATGGCAGTTTGTAATGCTGCCAAACTTTCCATAAATATCAAAGCTTGGTTTAAGATTAACATTATATCTTTTTAATCTAGCTTGTAAGTCTGAATAAATCCTCTAAAAGACATCCATGTACTTATCAGAGTCAGAATGGGTGCAGCCCTGTAGAGGCCTGGATTACAGCTGTTCACACCCTTTAGACTTCAAAGGCAAATAGGGAAACCTTACTTTCAGTGTTGGTGGGCGAGATTGTGCCTGATGCTGCCTCGTCCTCAGGCTCCAAGACAGTGATGCCTCAGGCTCCTGAACTCCCTGGTTCTCCTGTTGCTCACATCTGCACTCCTAAAACTTTATTAAATAACAATATCTTTTTTAATACTAAACAAATCTGAAGACATTTTTACCATTTTTCTTTTTACATCATCTTTTTAGTTATAAAATAGCATCATAATTGATACTTTCCTCTGCATTCCATTTGGATCAAATGGCTTTTTAAAAGCATGTAAGAATCAAATGTCTTTTGGTGCTTAATGAAGCACACTCTAAAGGAGTAAGACGTTAACCATGAGATCCCCATATCTGGGATACAATAAGAAATGCCCTAAAGGCGTTCCCCTTCTTTATTTCTAATGGATTCCCTCCCCCAAGTCATCCCTTGAGTAACCCTCTCCAGAGCAAGTGGCTGCTCCCTTTGGAGAGAAGAGAGACAAGGTCCCACCAGCCTATCCACCCTGGAACTGATGCGGATTCTTATCTCCTGAATGTCTCACAAACCCTTCACGTACTCTTACTGACCAATATGCTACAATTGGTCTGATGACCAGAATATCTGCAGAAGGAAACATAACTGTTATAAAAGGTCAATTAGAATTGAGGAACTCTCAGGCTATAAAAATTACTCCTAGAGATTGATAGAACAATGGACTGGAGGGATTTGGTCCTGCACACTGAGCCAATCTCCAGACACTTGATTTCCATCTGATTACCTAGGTAAATATTTTTAGAAACTAAACAAGATTTAACCTTAAAGCTCACAGGTGAAACTTATATTTATCATCTAGTAATCACATTTTACATGTTGGTAAAAACATTTTACTTAAGCTGATACAAAACTTTATTTTTAGTTAATGTGTAATGCACAGATACAAAGCACTTTCCCCTGATAACCATTATTATAAGCTGTGTCAGCATAATTTCTGAGAAATTAACTTATTCTGCTGAAAAGCTCAGGTAAAATTCCTAGTTTACTAACAAAGACAGAAAAAGTATAACAGGTAAGTGGAGATCTTTCAGTGGTCAGGAACTAATTTCCACCAAGGAACCTTTGGATTTGGCATCTTCTCCCCTCAGGCATTTTCGGTTTCTTTTAGCCCACACAACCAGAGATGTCTCTAGAAAGGAATCCAGCAGGTTCTCTGGTCAGCATTCCATTAGGCTTCAATGGGGATTCACCAAAGAACAACTGAGGAAACCTGTCCTCTGCTTCAAAGAGTGGCAGCTGTTCTAAGAGGATTTACTAGCTGGCAGAGTAACCACTGTTTGTCCAAGTTCTATAAGGGATAGTTAAAAGCCTGAACAAGATCATTAGCTTTAAAGTTCACAACTTATCTCTTATGTACCTAAATGATAACCAGACCTATGAAAAAAAGATTGAATCCTCCTTTACTCTAAATGTGTTTTGGCCCCATAGGTGTGCTGCTTTTGGAGATAGCTTCTGGGTGTCACCCAGAAGTCGGTTCTCTCCACTGTGTCTCAGGTTTAGCCTACTGAAGGAGACCTTCCCAGAACACTAAGCCAGGACATGGCTTTTATATATGTCCTCCTGGATGGGCATAGTCCTCTTTGTCTCATCTGACCCAGAGCCGGGGTATGTGTTCTTTATCTAAAATTACTTTCCTGTCTTTGGCATTAACAAAAGCTCATTTTCTAAGAGCTTCACTTAGTTAGAAAAGTCAGAGTTTCCCCAACTGTACTTGCCTCTCAAAAGGAAAGCACAAAGAAGTGGAGAAATTAGGAGCAAAGTCAAAAGAAGGAAACTGAAACAGAGCAGGCCTGACATTCCCTCTAGCACGTAGAGGGGGATCAGAACCAGTCTATCCCAGAGAAACCTGTCCTCCAAGTCTTAAGAACGGTTACCAACCTAATGTCATTTAACTGGTAAAAGGAGTCCTGTGTTTCATATACAGGCATGTAGATTTCCTAAGTTTTAGCTATATTTAAAGGTCCCATTTTACCGTTTACATGAAGTCCACTAGGAGTCTCATTAATGTCACTCCCTCTAGTGCAATTGTCTAAATTCAAGCAAGGAATACCAGTACATTTAGCACCTAGTTCAAATGCACATATACAAGTTCATAACAGTAATAAAATATCCCATTAAAGAAATATCATAACCTTATAACACTTCCATGTTTTAACTTAGATTTACCAACATTTTGACCAACATTTTAGCAAAACCTTATGAGACAAATCATAAGAAACTGTAAGTAATTTTAACAGTAGTATGAAACAAAACTATGTGAGGCAAAACATGAACAATTATGAGCAATGGTCAAAGACATATAAACATTTAAAACATAAAAATTTGTTACCTAAGCAAGTCTCAATCAGAATTTATAAAAGAAAAGCAAACTCATACCTTCGTCCAATGATCTCAGTGGATGGCCTCCAAATGATACAGGGAAGTAAGACTCCTGACCTGACCTGTCATGTTCTCTAAAACTGAAGAATGAATTTTAGGAACATACAGAGGTTGAGGATAAAACTTTATTGGAAAGAAAAGCTTCTGTCGGAGAGCGACAGAAGGGGGACAAGAGCAGGTTGCCTCACCTTCCCTTTCTTTTACTATGTAGCATTGTCTACTGTCTCATCTTCCATGAAGGTGAAAACAATCTTGCATTACAAAACCAAATATAATTTTGATGATATTTTAGTTTTGTGTACATGTCTTCCATGTGTCCATGGCATCTGTCATTTTGAGATGAACTGTACTCAAGATTCATGTTACTTGTGTAGCAGATGAACTAAAATTTCATGATAATTAGTTCAGCGCATGAATATATTGAAATGTATTTATCACTTTTACCTTGATTGGCATTTGTGTTCTGTCTTTTACTTGTTCTTGTAATATTCACAAGCAAATATTCCTTTTGGTATGTCTAAAGTGTATTTCTGAAAAATATACATCAAAGGGTACAGTTTCTTGATCTTAGTATAGCATTTGGATGTTAGTTCATATTTGGTAGATATTGTGACAATTTTTAAATGTGCATATACATTTATATTTCAACAACATTGAATGAGATTTACAGTATGTCCATGCACTTGTTTGTGCATATGTTCTTTTCAATTTAGTCATGGTTTTGGTTGCATGGTCCCATTTTATTAATTGTGCTTACGTGATGAGTGTGAAAATCATTTATTCATTCAGATGTTTATTGGCCATTTGCACATGTTATCTTCCAAACGCATCCTCCAGTTGCAGGTGTATTTTTCTGTTGAGCTATATTCTTTTCCTTTTAAGTTTCTTCTTCTTATTGTATGGAAAATATGTATATAGCTATATTGAAGCTAATATATAAACACTTGTAATTATATGAATGATTATGTGTATGTACTTTAAAATAGAAATATAGGGCCAGCAAGATAGCTCAGCAGTCTAAAGCATGGAGGTTCAATCCCCAGCACCACAAGCCACCTCAGCCCCCTTAGGGTGAGCTGAGCCAAAAAAAATAATTGAAATAGAAATATATATTATTTCTATTAATTATACTATATATAAATATAGTGTAATTTTCACTAGTGTCCTTAGCCTAGCTTCTGTTTTATTAGTACTTTCATTGTTTATAATTTGTTAGTAAATTCATACAATATAAAATTATTTTAGCCATTTATGATTCTCTTTGAATTTTAAAGAATAAATGTTCTTTGTGATATCCTCTTTCTCAAAATTTATCTTGTTGAATGTATTAATAAATAAAAAACACTATTGAAATCACCATAAGATTCTTACACTTCAGAATTCTACTCTCCAGAGTCATGTGTCCCTTGTTAGCACTTGCTTATTATCTGAACAGTTGTGTTTGTATTTTGCCCATATGTTCAAGTTTTAATCAATATGAAGTTGTTCTCTCCTGAGACTCCACTCCGCTATCTTCAAGAGCAAAATTACTATTCCTTCACTTAGTATAGATAATATGCATGATGTTAGGAAACAGATAAAAGTTTTTACTTTAGGGCCCTTGTTGTCTTCACAACTGCCATAAAAGAATGAAGGTTAAAAGTGTGATTAACTGTATAAAGACTACTGATGAATGGAAAGCATCTCCAGAGATACGCACGAAAATTAAGGGCACTCTGGGAAACAGACTTGGATGTTCTTTTTTTTTTAAATATGTTTTTAATAAGGAAATGGCGACGTGGAATGGAGGGAGTGAGGCAGAAGGAGACTGGGAGGGGTAGCCAAAAGGATGTAGAAGCGGGGTGTACATGAACCCACATCCCACAGTGAAAGAATTACTGATATATCTCATATAGGCACTACAAAATAGAGATAGGCTCTGTCACTTAGTAAATATATAAATATATGAATTTTGTGTAATTGTAAAGAAAATTGATCATAAAGATGATCATAATCATTGAAACCTGACATTATTTCTAACAAATAGAAACAAATTTTACTTGTCTGAAATGTTAAATTTATTTTCTTTTTGCTTCATGAAATATTTCTGTATGCCTCTAAACACAATTGGATATCATTAATGATTAATAACCTTTCAAGTTTGAAATCTATGATTCATTGTTTGTATGGAATTGAGCAATAATATCATGAATGAATAATACAAAATATGACACACAGGAATTCAGACCCACTCTGTGAATAAAATGATAAATAGATTTTGGATGAGTTGCACAAATTGTTGTGCAAAAAAATCTATATGAAAATAGAAAAATTGAGTTTATAGAATGCAGCTGAACATTTCAAAAGCAATGGAACTTTTATTTTATAACATTTTATGTAGGTCTGCTTGGCAAAACAACATCCTAATTTAATTGATCATGAACCTATAACTTTACCTCAAAATTTAGTTATAATAGTCACAGACCTATGAACTTCAAAAGGTGACTTAATTTATTAATTTTATTTGTAATATGGGACTCAAGTTGAAGAATGTTTTTTAAAACTTTGAAAAAGGAATTTCTGGCACAAACTACTATTTTCAGATTAGGCTTGTTGATGCAGTTTTCAATTGCCAGTTATTTTTTTCTGACTTTTGAGACCAACAGCTTCACAATTGCACGCTGAGAGATTCATGTGTGGAAGGAGAATTATGGTGCATGCTCCGCTTAGGTGCTGTGGTGTCTATGGTGGCTGGATGTTGGGAAATGTCCCAGCTTTGTTAAAACTTCCATTAGCTTTCTCAGATGTACCATGGAAGTACATAAAATTAAACATGTGTTAAAGAATTCATAAGACATAGCTGAAGCGGTTCATAAAATTCTGTGCAATTAATAATATCTTCCCACCTTAAAAGTGTTCATTGGTAAATAAATACCTGAAACTTAACTTTATGTACCCTTAATATATACCCATAATTTTGAATTTTAAATTATCAAAAAAATTCTTATTTAAAAGTGAAAAATGTTTTACAATGTGCTTCTCTTTCTTAACTGGTTTATGTCAGATGTAGCATAACCTAGATCTTAATTTTTAAATAAGCTGCAATGAAATAAGCAAAATGAATACAGTGACACATGGCAATATTGTATCTTTCTCATTAAAATGCTACATTGAATTTTCTGTTGATTCTGCAGAATGCCTTTTCAGTGTTGCTTTGTGCAGAATTTTTGTATTTAATTCTTCCGGACCTAAAAATGTCTGCTTGTTTCACATTGTACTATCTTATGCAATCTCTTTTTTAGTTCAAAATATATTTAATAAATATGTACTTTATCAGAAAGTGTAACAAATCTAGTTTATTTACTGATACCCAGATTTTATATGTCCTTTCCACATCTTTACCTTGATAAGAGTCAAATTAACCAACAATGCTATCAGCAGAGACAGAGATCTCTACCCTTAATTATAAAGATCTTTATTCTGCATGCACCTTTCCTACTTTAGTAAATGATACAGATGTCCATCGCATGATCAGTGCAGAAACTTGAGAAAGATCCATGACTTTCAGAGATTTTTTTCACTACCAAGCCTGTTTCCTTGGTGTTCTATTTCTCAGTCACTGAAGCCTGAGTACCTCTCTAATCTATCATGCCTCATAGACCTCACTGTAATTGGCTCAGTCTGCATAACTGCATCCTTCATGAAGACTTCAGCAAGACTGTACTGTTCATGATGTATGTATCCAATCTTGACCCCCTACCCCATATTTTCTTCTTAATAGCCAAGATAATTATTCTTACATGAACAATCTTCTAGCCACCATTTTGTTTAAAATCTCTGCAAGACTTTCTTTTAAAAATATTGTGGTAAATTATACACAATATATAAAAATATATAAGCTATTTATAGATGTGCATAGAAACAGCAAAACAAGCAGCTATGTGCCTACCTCTAGGGCAGGATAGAGAACATTAATTGTTTATGCCCCATTCATTGAACACCTTTCTATTCCCTTTCCCCTTTGCCTTCCCTTTCCCCTTCACCTTGACCTTCCCCTTCCCCTCCTCCCCCTTCTTCTCCTTCTCGTCTTCCTCCTCCTCTTCTCCTTCTCCTTCTTCTTTGTCCTCCTCCTCCTTCTTCCAGAAGTAGCCACTATGCTGAAACTTATACCTAATCTTTCTTAAGTTTTCTATCTTCTTTATCATCAATCCCAAGGATCCAGGCCAAATGAAAATTTGATGCGTGCCTTTTCACACTTTAGACACCATAACTGGGAAATGTATGGTTATTTATCTTCTGTAATATGTATTTTCACTCAATATAATGTTTCAGAGAAATAATACTATGAATACAGGAAATTGTCTTTCATTTTTTCTGTTTTATTGAATATTGCATAATTATTTATCCTTTGTAGATGGATGTACATTCTGACTATATTTATGTTTAGCTACCAAGACCTCTGTTCCTTTAACTTTTTCTTTTTCTTTTTTCTTTGTAATGGCTTCCAGGAAACCATGTGAAACATATTCTGTGATGCTGTCCTGTTTAGTGTCGTTCTGACAGTGCAGTTGTTGGTGGCAACTCCTGAACCTCACTGTGCTTTGAAAGCACCTGGAGGCTCCAAAGCTTTGAGCACCCCAGTCTCACTCCACACCAACTAAACTAGAACATCTGAGGAAGAGCCAGATCTTGATTCTTAAAACAGAATTTAAAGATCCTCAGTTAATTGCAATGTACATCACCAAGCTAAGAACTGTTTCAGGTCTGGTAGGTAATAGCAAAACTGTTTTCTAAGCATTTGGCTTCCAGCTTTCCATCTCAAGATCCAGAAGGTAAATGATTCCAATCTTTTATATCTGCCTTAAAACCAAACTGTTTATAATATCTGACTTATAGATAGCATTTGCATAGGGCTTTGGTTCATATTCCTTTTGATTGTGAGTGAGGCTGAACATTTTTGGCGCTAGCATCTGTGAAAGGATTTTTCATGATTTTTTATTTTTAATTTATTAAATGTATATATGTGTTTGACCATTACATGTCATTATCTGTTTATGGCTTTGTTCTTGAATTGTCCAATCATGACTGCTTTTGACATTATTAGTATTGTGGAAAGATGGCTTAATTTGCTTTCTGTTGCTGTGACAAAATGCCACCTGGGAGCAAATAAAAAGGAAGGGTTAGCTGTGCTCATGGTTTCATGGGATTGAGTCCAGGGTCTGCTGGCTCCCATGCTTTTAGGCCAGTGTCAAGGCAGGAACATCATGGTAGAGTGGTGTGACAAGGAATGCTGCTCACCTGCTGGTGGCCAGGATACCCAGACAGAGGCACCAGCTGGAGAGAAAGGGTTGGGGACAAAATGGAGCCTTCAAAGCCAGTAAAACTCGGCTTCCTAATAAGAGTTCATTCAGCCAATGAAGTCGTCAATGGATTTATCTACCCAGTGGCTTCAGCATCCTCATGATCTAACCCTTACCCCAAGGCCCATCAGCTAGTAACTGTACCTTCAACATGATGAACTTTTGGGGGGCTATTTTGGGCCTAATTGTAGCAGAAAACATCCATTGTATTATCTGTTTTTCTTCCTTTCAATGTAATCTAAGTTATTATTTTTAGCTGAGTTTGCTGTGAATTATTTGAATAAGTTCTCTATATTAAAACTAGATTATTTCTATATACATGTGCGTTGATTTTCAAACACTTTTATTTGCTTTTATTACTCTGCATCAGTTCCTATATTGTTCCTATTTTTTCATTTATCATTCTGAAGTAATATTTGTCTGTAGTTTTATGTGTTTTCCTGAGTGTTACTTTCATTCACATGTGCTACAATGTGAATTTATTTATTGTTGATTTAATGTATTTTTAGGACAGGGTCTATAGGGTCTTCAGGGTCTCACTACATAGATAGCACTCATAGTGATCCTTCCGCTTTCATCCTCCCAAGTGCTGGGATTACAGGAGCAAGCCACCATGCCCACTGTTGAATTTTTTCTTTTTTAACACAAGGAACTATGTCTAAATTTAAAAAGAGCTAATTTATTTTTCCATTTGAAACAGTTTGGTTTTAAGGCAGTAAATTCAAGCTGTCAGGTCTGCAATATGAGGTAAATCCTAATTCACAAGATACAAGTCTTTCTTTCCCATTTGTAGCCAGGCCACCTTCACTAAGTTATATACTGGCTTCATGCCTGTGAGTATGAGCACAAGTACTGACACGAAAGTGAAGACAACCAGAGAAACTCTTCCCACGTCTCTTCTTCAATGCATTTAGTCATGGAGAAGCAGGCAAATGTAGAGTCTGCTCTGCTTTATGGAGTGACAGTAATCAAAACTAAGACATGCTGCCTGATTCTAATCTTGTCTCTGCCACTTATTGTCTTGTGTAATGTTGGGAATCAGACTTCACTTCTGTGCCTCAGTTTCTCATCTGCAAAACATGGAGGATAATGCAAGCAGGCTCACAGGCTTGCTAGATGCATTGATGGAGCTCACATTTGAAGAATACAACGTGCTTGGACATAGGAAGGAATTGCATTGGCTTGTTCAATCACTAAAACTAACAGTGAACCTGTTTCCTTACTATCTTCCTTAGTTTTTTAACCTGGCTGTGTCAGCACTCCCTTCTCAAATTCTAACTGAAAGACAATTTTAAATGTACAACTTTTATGCACATGTCAAGTCTACAGGTAAATATGTACTATGGATTTTTGTTTTTGTGGCAAGATGACTTTCTTTGAATTTTTGTCTTCTAAACATTGCAGAGGTTAACATGATTTTTCTCACATTTCTACCTTAATAGTATCATTTTCTAATGATGATATTAAATTGGGTGATTATTACTTATTTACCTATTTAATTATTTGGAACAGGATCTCACTATGTAGATCAGACTCATAATGATCCTCTTGTTTCAGCCTTCCCAGTTCTAGGATTACAGGTGTGTTCCACCATCCAGTGGCCAACTCAGTGCAACCCAGCAAGGTACGTGGTACCAGGTTTAAACCCTGGTTCTTGCACTTGCCAAGCAGGTACTCAGACTGCTGAGCTGTCTCCCCAGATCTAGGTGATTATTATATTATATTCTTTCTTATTATGTTTTTCCTCACAGACAAAATAAAAAAATTCTGTTCTACTTTTCCTTTCTGGAGGGTTCTCAGTAAATCACTCACGCAGAAAAGAAATTGTTAGTTTAGGCAAGAGCCTGTATCTTTTCACTAAGCCTGCTTGTTGGACCCAAGTCCATTTTATTTCATTCCAAATTTGGGGAAAGAATAATGAAATGTGTTAAAATTTCTCATTTAATTTTTTCTGATTCAGAGGTAGAGAAACCACTTACTGATTTTATGGGTTAACTTTCGGCATAAATTCTATGTATAATAAGTGTAGTATAAAACTACATAAATGTTGCACAAATGTATGCACCTGAATTATTTACAGCTATGTGCTATTAAATTTTTGTGTGGTACTATGAACTGAACCCAGTGACTACCACATAGTAGCTAAGCATTCTACCACTGAGCTCTATATTCTTGCATATATTAATATAAATATCTATATGTCAATTTTTCTCTAAAAATGGCCAGGTCATCTAATGACATGTAAAGATAAAATGTTTTAATTAGTAAATAAGAAATTATTTAGTTCAGAGTAACTAAAATCTGTACCATTTTGTTCTCAATCAAAAAGAGGTTTCTTTTTACCCAGTAGCATATTCCTTAAACAACACCATGACAATGGACATTCTGGCTCTTTTTACTTTGTCCTATAAATCACATTTTAATAAGTTCATCCTAATATATCTCTACATATATCTCAACCCAAGAATAGAAATAAATCACATGAAAAAAAATCTTGCCATTTTAGACATTTGGGGAGAGAACCAGGAGTAAGGTATAATTATCTCCCACTGTCTCTTTCATGAATGAAAAATATTTTCAGCTCATGTATAAAAACTCCAAAAGAGTTCTGCTAAATAACAAGTGTCAGTGAAACAACTGGGAGTTATTTGGAACAATAGCAAAACACTATTCCACGCAGAGAAATAAAACTTTTGTTATATGGGAACAATTGCAGAACTCTTGAAAATGAAAAAAAGCAGGGAGGATTCATCCTTCCAGGTCTTACCTGCGTAGTATAATATCAAGCCTTTAAAAGTGTTTCACCAAAATCCACTTTAATCGGCAGATTCAATTTCAGTATTATTTCAATTCATTACTGTTTGCATGGCCTGGAAATAACAGTACTTTTACTTTCTTTCTCAGGCTTAGAAAAGGAGTTGTCAGCATAGCACAGAGTTGACGTTTGATGGAGGAGAAGCGAGTCATGTTCAAGCAATCATGTTTAAAGTCAAACCTGTACCATTTTGTTCTCAATAAAAGGGAGGTTTCTTTTTATCAAATAACATATCTCTTAAACAACACCATGACAATGGAGATTCTGGCTCCTTTCACTTTGTCCCTATAAAGTACATTTTCATAAGTTCATCCTAATATCTCTACATATACTCAACACAAGAAAGGATTAAACTTTAGACATCACTCACCTGCTTAATCACTCACTAACTGAGATAGCACCCTACTCAAGTCTGCCTGGGCCCCAGCAGAGCACCTGCAGGCAAGCTGGATGGGGCCTGATGCTGAATGGGGAGTCACCTTGCTCTTGAGTATCTTTAAAAATGTTTCACCAAAATCCGCTTTCATCTGCAGATTCAATTTCAGTATTATTTCAATTCATTACTGTTTCCATGGCCTGGAAATAATAGTACTTTTACTTTCTTGGATTGAGTATATGTAGAGATATTAGAATGAACTTATAAAAATGTACTTTATAGGGACAAAGTGAAAGGAGCCAGAATCTCCATTGTCATAGTGTTGTTTAAGAGATACGTTATTTGATAAAAACAAACCTCCTTTTTACTGAGAACAAAATGGTACAGGTTTGACTTTAAACATGACTTGCTTGAACATGACTCGCTTCTCTATCAGATGTCAACTCCGTGCTGTGCTGACAATTTGTCTCTGGTTTACCTTTTGCAAGGAGGGAGTCATTTTCTTTAAGACTGCAATTTTAAAAATCACCATTGGGGCCCAGGAGATGACTCAGTGGAATAAGCGCTTCCCTGGCAAACACAAGGGCCTGAGTTTAATCCCCAGTTCAAAAAAAAAAAAAAAAAATCATTAACTTTTTGCTTCAGAATTATATAATTTGTTCCTTTTACAGATACATAGCTTTTATTTTAAGTGCTCTGAGAGCTAAACATAGCAACATTAATGAGGCTCCTTCTGGCCTCTTAATTTTAGAAATCATCAATGTTCTTGTTGCTCCAAATAAACATCCAATGTAGTCATATAAATCACAACCTTTGTAACACAGCTGTAGGTCCTTTTAACCAAACGTGTCCTCGAATGAAGGTCTCCGCTGGGCTGCTGAGAAGAATGAATGGTACAGGTGAGTGCATAGGACTGGCTTCCAGAAAATAAGAGAAACCTTTTATAATTTTCAAAAATCACCGTACTTTAAAAGCTTTCCCACACACAGTATAGTAATATACATCCTTTTATGTTTTATTAGGAGATTTATGATTTGAATGACAAAGAGAGATGAATTTATATCCTGTATCTAATGGTTAGGTACAGGATATAAATTATTTTTATGTTTTTTGACTAAAGCATAACAATTGAGAGCTAGTTTGTAAGGCATTATGTATATATATATATATAGTCATCTCGCAGCTATTCCCCTCCCCACTTTCATTCTGGTGTCCCTCATTACTTTTCCATCGGCTTTCTTTCCTCATAGTGTTCATGTTCCTCCTGTCACAGCCTCCCCGTGGGCTCCAGCCACTTCTGTCCTCTGCTGACACATCTGGGGATTCACACGGATCCTATTTCTTCTCTACACTTTAGCCACAATACAAATCCCAGCACCTCACTGTAGCTGATTCCACTAAATCCATGAGGCGAGACCACTGCATTTTAAGATACAAATGCAGTGTACTAGGCAAAATTATCTAAAGCAAGAAAGTTATAGTTGATGCAGTATTTGAGTACAAGGAATATTTTGGTGGGCTGAAATCAAGTAATGGGAAACACATGCCTAAAAAAGAGTCAGTGCTTAAAGAAGCCATGAAATAGCACTTTACATAGATAGCTCTAATAGACAACGAGTCACCTTGATCACTCATCTACACTCTTACTGTTTTTTTTTTTTTTCAGTACCCTAATTCTTATTACATTAACTTAGGACTCAACAAGAGAGGAGGATTGGACTCTAGCTTTTCAAATACTTAACTTGATGTTGAGCCACAGAGCATATTCTTTGAGTGAACAAGTTTGTTGAATGCTATTCCTGTTTCTGCCATCATACCTAGTACACTTAGATAATACAAATGTAAATATAAATACAAACATAAATATGACAAACATCAATATCTTACATGTACCATGGCCGAATTAGAACAATTCTAATCTTTTTATAATAATTAACTTAATTAGTGATTTTTAAATAAACAGAGAATGTCTTTTTTCTAGCAGTCTTTATATTCTTGTAGTTTTTTGAGAGAATAAATTTTAAGATGTAAATCATACACTTAATGATTAACAAATTTAAAGTGAACAAAGCAATGTATGTTAACAGTCACCCTGTGTATCCATGCAGCGCATAACACGTTTAAAAGTTACGTAGTCATCAGCTCTAACCTGACCCCAAGCCTTTCCATCACCACCGCTTATCAAGCTTCTAGCCAAGTGGGCAGTCACTTCCCATTTCCTCTGAGCTTATCGCACAGCAACAGCCCCTGCCATTTCTGTGGATTTAGCTATTCTAGATATTTCTTAGAGTATCACGCCATGTGTGACCTATTGCATTTGGCTTCTCTTACTTACCTTTCATTTTCGAACTCATATACATGGTAGCAGGCATCCTTCATGATTTTAATGAGTGAATAACATTTCCACCTATGGGCATAAAATATTGTACACTTTTCTGATATTCTAAGTTGAGAAATAAACCACTTGAAATTTTGAACAAAGTTGGAGACTCGTTTAACAACTAACTGCCCATGTGAACAAGCTACTGTGACAATTCTCATAGGCTCTGACTTTGGTCGAGTTAGATGTGTAATATTTCAATGTGTTATGCTGGTATGTGAAGCTATTCGTGAAATCAGTATTTTCAATAATAGCAACATACCTAAACAAATATGCACAGTATGTTTTTCACTGTCCTTAAAAGTAATTAGGAAAACTGAATGAGATAACTATTGCCTCTTAAATAAAAATGGCTTAGAAAACATTCGGAAGAGCAACACAATGACATATCATTTTAGCCTCAAATCATTTCTGAACTTCCTCATATGAATTGGCTAAAAAAGAAAAATTAATTATAAAGTAAATATATCTTGGGTGAGTGTGATGGAGCACACATAGCCTCAGCTATCAGGGGTGACCCAAGTTTCGGAAGGCAATAAATATGAGGCCAACTTGGTCACCTTAATGAGACCCAGATTCAATATGAAAAATGACAAAGAAGGAGATAGAGCTCAGTGGTAGAACTCCTCCAGTTCAACTCCAGGGCAGCAACATTTTAAAAGGATCTGTATAGTAACATTTGCTCTGCATAAAATTAATTTTCTTGTAGTTCTGAATGGCAACAGATTCTTATAAATTTCAGCAGAAAGAGTAAAATTATACTGATATGCAAAAGCATAAGATAGATGATTGGGAATATTAAAATTGAAAACTATGACTTTTGTAAAATTCAATGGGCCAGTAAATAATACATATATTTATATGATACCATTTGTCAGCACAGAGAAGGCTAAACTTCAGTTTGTCTCACTTAATTCATGAAATTTATTCCTATATATAAATACAGGAAAATCACTATGTTCCTGTTTTGTAAGCAAAAATTATAAGGAAAATAAAAATTTAAATATGCTATGTATATAACCACAAAAATATTAAAAATCATGGTTAAATCTATCATAGTTTCATTCTTCTAATGAGAAAATATTTACGTTTTGAATTTTTTTGTACTGGGAGTTGAACTCACAACCTAACACTTGCCAGGCAGGCACAGTGCCACTGAGCAGTATCCCTGGACCCAGAAAATATTTGAGAAGCATATATAATGAAAGGAACGTATTTGCTCTGTATAATTAATAAAATATATCATGTCTACAGAAAGTGGGACTCAGTTATATAAAATTTAATTTTCTTCAAACGGATCTTTAAATTTAATTCCAATCAAACTCTCCATAGAATATGTTCTATATTTTATTTAGGAGATGGTGAGCAAAAATTTGACTCCAAATGTGGATTGAATTTCCAGGGCCCAAAAGTCACCATAATACCCTTTAAAAATAAATAAAAACTAAGAAAACTGTGTATGTCCATATTTCAAGGAAACAGTAATTAAGACTGTGTAATAATTATGTCAAAAATTTTAAGACAACTGAACAAAGGTGTCTAAATCAGTTGTGTGTGTGATTACTTACATCGAGGTGTGCCCCCAAATCTCGTATGTGCATGTGAGAGGAATTCAGGGGATGATGGGATCGGGGGTAAGTAACACTGGGGTGAAGGGTGTGCATAGTGAAACTGGCTTAGCATATTCCTGCGTGTGCACAGCGTAGGCCCTGCCATAGGTGTTGCTGGCATCGATGCACGGCCTTGTAACGCCCTGCATGGAATACACAAAGAAAGCTAGGAGGCAGGCTTCCCTGCTCCCGGCCTGCCATGCCGTGGATTGCTTCTCCTCTGCCTTTTCCTATCTGCCTTGGCACCAATTGATTGTGGATTCAAATCCCTACCAAATGTGAGATAAATAAAAATTTCCATCTTTAACTTGTGTCTGTTATTCTATTCCATCAACAAAAAGTAAGTAAGGCAGTGTGAGTGTGTTTGTGTACACACATACATGTAATATCAATCCTGGTCTTATAACAAAAGGGGCACCAAGCAGTAGAGATGACATGTTCTTTTCATAAATCGTAGTGTCATAGCAAATTCATTTTACAGGAAAACTAAATCTCAACTATTACTTTTTATCATGTAAAGATTTAAATCCTATCTGAGTTGCAGATTTAAGTTTGAATAAGAAGGGCTGGCAAGATAGCTCCCAGAGAGTGGGGTCCTATTCATGGCACCGCATGCCACCTGGCCCCGCCCCTAGGTGTTCTGAGCTGACCACCGAGACAGGGCATGGTGAAATCCAGGTGGAAGCCTGTAATCCCAGTGCCAGGGAGGTGAGAGCCTTAACCAATAAATAAATAAAATAAATTTGAATAAAAAATAGTAGCGTTCATAGGAGATAGTGTGTCCATGGCCTTAAATAAAGAAAATTTTGATCAATATCAGAACAAACATAACAAAGGTTGATAGCTTTTATAATATCAAAATAAAAATGTTCGAGGGCCAGCCAGACAGTTCAGTGGATTAAAGTCCAAGCTTAGGCAGAGGCAGGGACTGGAGCTCTGTTCCCAGCATGCCATGCCGGCCCCACCCCCGGGGCACGCTGGTGATTGAATGGGCATACCTGTAATCCCAGCATTTGGGAGGCTGAAAACAGGGGAGCCACTCTGTGTCTGATCTAGGTAGGGAGATCCTGTAGACCCTGTGCTAAAATACGTAAAATAATAAAAAGAAAAATAATAATTAAAAAATCAATAAATAAGAATAAAAATTTTCTTTATCAAATATGTAGAACAGAATGGCAGGAATCATTTCAATTAGCAATATTTTATTTATAAAAGAAACACAATAAAAACCTTCTAAAGATGAACAAGAATGTGATCTGAGGACTTGAATTCACACACACACATACACGCGTGTGCGCACGTTATATACTGTACATATGTAACATATACGTAATTTTACTTGTAAACTAGAAAATCAAGATAAATCATAACGACACAGCAGCACCGAAACACCAGAGTGACTAATAGTGAGATGACAGCCAAGAGCTTGTACAGATTTAGAATGAAACTGATTCTCTTTCCCATAGCTGAACAATATTGGAACATACTGGTGACACTTCAGTGGCCCTCTTGGTGCTTAAACAAGAGAGACATGGTGAATAGTGAACTAAAGGACCTAAAAATGAATGCTGATAACTTTGCACAAGTCCAAAACTAGGGCAAATAAAGTAATATCAAATATAGGACATAAGCTTTATTATAGTCTTATGGTGGGATACCATATAGTTGAATAAAAATTATAGCTACATACAGCACTGAATAAATCTCATTAAGATGATAAACATAAGAGCTACTAAAATAACATGTGATTTCCATCATGATATAAAATTCAAAACATAGGAACATACTGATAAAATAATGAACATGAAATTATAGGAAAATGCAGGGAATTAATCTCTCTATGAAATTTCAAGAAATAATTGCACTGAGGATGAGACAGGACCTCCTTCAGGAAAAGCTGCATCATTTCTTTCAATTTGTGTAACCTGGTTAGGGTAGTCTGTGACTATGGTTTTGTTAGATGGAACTTATCTTTTGCTACTTGTGGTGTTTCCCAAGTAATTTCCTTATATTTATAAAAGGATCCCTTAGTGGTGAAAGGTACAATAAACATGGAGGCAAAAATCATGAAAAGTTTGACTGAAACATGTTATTGTTAATGTGAAATGACATCTTAATCCTGAGATAAAGTACCCAGACTTAATCTTAAAGAAAATAGGAAATATAATTTAATTTTTATCAAATTACGATAACCCTTGAAGTGGACATAAAAAGTCAGAATAGCAAAGATTTCAAAGAAAACAGAATTATTTTTGAGATTAAGTATACATCCTTAGAGTGGGATTAAGGGTGATGAGATACGTAACTCTTAAAGACATCACTTATCTTTCAAAACCAAACAAACTAAAAGGCATAAATTTGGTTAAGTTATGAACAACATTCATAAAAATATGGATTTAACATCATGTTTTAGGGGCTCAGTGACTTACTCAATCTTCATGGTATTTTATTCTCAAAAAAAGCCTTCATTAATATTTTGCTTTTTTCTGCTTGCTTTTGATTTTAGTTCTCATTTTTTATTTAGTATATGTTTGGCATACATGATAATGATATTAATTTCTGGAACATGAGACATATCCATATTTCATCTTAATCAATTACTATATTTAAGAGACAGAATATCAAGTTAAGAGATCACATGATTTACTAATAAATATTCCCCTCAAAATTGTTTTCTGGCCATTTTGAGTCAGGGTTTCACTATGAAATTCTGAATCATATGATTTACTAATAAATATTTTTGTATTTGTTTTGTTTTTTTAAGATAGGGTTTTAGTATTCAGTTCAGGCTGGTCTTAAACTCACTATGTATCCCAAGCTCACCTCAAACTCATGATGATCCTCCTGCCTCAGCCTCCTGAATGCTGGGATTATAGGCCATCACATGAATCTAAACATTCCTAAACACAAACATTGAACAGAAATCTTGGTTGATCTGAATGACTATTTCTCATTAATACTTATATCACATATTTTTCCATCATTTTATATTACTTATTTTGAAATATTTTAGTAGGATCAAAATAGGACAACATTAAATGCAAAGTACTAGAATCAATAATTTGTGAAATTTTAGATATTAAGTATTTCTGGAGTAGAAAACAACATGCATTTTTTCTTTGGTGTCTGTAGTTGACATAATGCTACATGAGTGAAAGCTGTAATTTATGCCCGAAGGAATCTATAAAAGACACTGAGGTAAACACAGTGTTTACAGTAAGCATTTTGGGTAATTCCTCTGAACTGTATATTGTATAGTATGTTCATTTAACTAGATCTTTCAAGTAAGGACTGTCAAGTGAGTTAAGAAATCTAAATTCAAAATGTTAATTTTAAAGATGTTATTGTCATAGGTATTAAAATTATTCAACTTAATGACAAAATTTAACTAAACCTGCATGACTAATGTAGCAATTCTTAAATTAATAAAATTTGAAAGGTTCATGTGACATTTTCTACTTTATTGAGTTTTATTCTATAAACATACGAAGAAATAATTGAGAAAAATTAGATGTGTTCCCTATACTTAATGAACATTATTCAAATACTGTGGTAATTTCACTGGAGAAAAACCATTTTCTAACTTTCTTTATGACAAAAATTGGAGAAAGAAAGAAAATGGAGAAATTTTGCTTTGTCATCGATACTGTCTAGTACAATGACAAATATTACAGGCAAAAGACATTAAAAACTAGAATTTTCACTGAGTTAAATCTGAGAAATTTCAGGAAATTAATATCCAACAGCAAGCGGAGACCTACAAAGACACCCAAGATTTGAAGATCTATTTAACATCATACAGACAATGACAGGCAATCAACTGTCCCTCAGAATTTCAGGACTCAAAGGCCCAGAGAGGGAGGTTTTTATGTGAATGAAACACGAAGCACAGAGGTAGAGTATTGTATGTGGCTGTCTTTGATTAGTTCTTATATCCTAAATATTTGAAGAAAAATATTCCCTGTACCATCAATCTTCTTTTTCTCTGAGTGTTTGGTATTGAAAGTGTTAAAATGTTCATGTGCAATAAAGGATTCAACATATATATCATTATTACACACATGTACACATACAACAGAATTACAATTATCTGCTTTGTAAAGCAGAGTATTTGAAATGAAAAATTTCAATCCAAACAAGCCATTTGATAAAGTGAGTGTAGGAAAAAGAAGCACAAATTATACCAAAATATTCTTCCAGGAGATGGGGAGTTACCAGAAACAGCTGTGAGACTCTACTGCGTGGGTCAAGATTAAGATAAGGCCTTAATATTTCATGGCAGTCCCTCGCACTGGAGGGAACAAGCACTGTGTGAAGACAAGCTCAACTTTATTCATAGTTTCAGCAGCATCAGGAAAAACTCGAAGTAGCATTGCACTTGTCTTTCCCATGTTGTTTTGTTTGAATCTGTAAAGAATAAAAGAATCATTTTTAAATAATCAAAGCCACTTTTGTAGCTGTGGAAGCTTTATCAACCATCATCAGAACCGCATGCTCTCTTACTGCTTTGGTACAAAACTCAGGCTCTCTGCTGCTCGGAATGTCCAGATGTAGAAACACAAGGCATTAACATGTGTCTCTGTTCGGTCCCAGGCGGTGTTCTTTCACAGCTTTTTTCTCTCGATCTGTTTGCGATTCACGGTATGTTCTTTCTTGCTATATTAGTTTATAAAAGATCTTCAAGTTAGAAATAAAGAGAATATGTTTGCGTGTAGGTCTGGATGGGCGGTAGTGTCTATGTTTATACAGTGAATACTCTTTGCCACTAGCATTTTCGGTATTTCTGAAGACCATCTGGGCTGACAACCACCTCTGAGAAGAAACTGATTTAATGCATCATTTCGACTAAAAGTCTGCATACTTTTGACTTCTATGATCAAAATTCTTCATCTCTCATATGCTGTAAATTTTCATAAGCTGTCTGATGTTGACAACCTTCAACAAAACTCACATAGAAAACTTTTTCTCATTGCTTGAGGTTTTGAATAATATGGTTTCTGACATTTTTACAAAGGTAGCAAGCTCCAATAACAATATGGGAAAAATGGATCCCTGTGTGTGGGTTTGAGCACATTCTGTTGTGGTCAATGGAAATGACCAAGCCATCTTAGGGTTGATAAAGAAGCACATAACGGAGAGCCTCGAAGTGTTCACTGTTCTGCTGCCCTCACACTGAAGTTTCTTGTCTAACACATAATAGATCAGTGCAAAATGTGAGACATTTATTTGCTATTTGAAATATTCTTCTTTCATCATCAATCTTTCCCCCTGCATTTCAACTGAAGAGATCTCAGTTTACACTGTTGATCCACATACAAAAGAACACACCTTTGATTTCCTTTTGCTGTTTTACTTATCAAAATATATTGGTTTCACACTAAAATAATCACAGTATTTCTTTAATTTTTTTGTTTAATTTTCAAAACACATTAATCAGGTATTTAATTCCATAATAAACTGTGTTGTGGAGAATTTTTAACATTTTCAAGAGAAATTTACTTTTGTTTCATATTATCCTTTATATTGTATTCCATGGAAAAAGCACTGAACTGGGAGGGTAGCATTTTATTTTCTAGAAAATTTATTAGGGTTTCAATATGAGTTTTTTAAAAAATATTTCATGTAACTGTCTTTTAAAAACTCAACAAAAAGGTTCTTGTTTCATTGTTTTTTGAGAAGATGTAGCAAAGGTTGAGCTTGAACTCAAGACAATCCTCTTGATACAGGGAGAAAAATTGATCTCAGGTGGGTGACCTCCAAATGATGCAGGGAACCTCCAAATGACATAGGGAAAAATGATCTCCTGACCCAACCTGGATGAGTTCATGTTCTCTAAAACCAAAGAATGAATTTTAGAAACAAAAGGAGGCTATAAGCAAAACATATTTATTGAGGGAAAGAAAGCACCTGTCCGAGAGAGGGACAGGAGGGGGACCTGAGCAAGTAGTCCCCAGGAAGTTGTCTCTTTCAGGGACTTTTATAGTGTAAAACCATGTGGGGCTAAGGTGGAGAGAATGAGAACTCACTTAGGTAGACAACAGGTGGGACAAAACTATGGTCAACCAATGGTATTACAAGCACCATTGCTCAGGTAAAATTGATTAAGTCCAGGACCAATGGGAAAGTAAGTCACATAGCAAGGGGGCATGAATGTAAAACAGGACCTTATTTGGTGTCCATCAGATAATGATTCTTCTTACCTTTCTCAGGGTAGTGATCAGTCCTGAATGCTAATCTTAGGGAGGTTCGCATTTGTTTGGCCTTTATGTCTTCAGGTCTGGCTCACAGCAGGAGCATCCGTCCCTCCCATGGTTGTGAGGTATCTTGTCTTCTGTGTTATCTCCTTCTAGACTCTGGCCCTGTCTGGCTGCCTATAATATTTCTATCTAACTCAGCTGCCTGCGGCACTCTTGTCTCAGGATCCCAAGTGCTGGAATGACAGGTGCACACCACCATATCTGTTCAACAAATTGTTTTAAATGATCTTAATAAATTTCAAATGAATAATTTTATTTTAATCAATTTTATATTTCTGAATTAAGATGCTTTAAAGGATTTCCCATGTTTTTAAACATTTTATTATATGCTTATGTATCAGGAATTATCAAGTATCAAGTATTTTTTAAAATAATAAAATTTTGTTTACCTTTTCTGATTGCAAATTATAAATTTGGAAATGTAAACTGTACAAAAATAGTTTAAATGGTCACTCATTAACAGCCTCTACTAATCTTTTAGTATAATATGTATTTTGACAGTATGTATGTATGTTTAACTTTGCATATAAACACAGATATTTGCATCTATCCATTGGAGATCTAGAAATCTGCTTGATTTAAAATATATGATGAAATAGCAAAAGTTAATCAATGAAACTTAAAGGATTCTGTATGCTGGCAAGAATCAATAATCATATGCTTTTAAATTTTTTATTTTTTTAAATGCTTCTGCTGGGAGTATGATTTTTAAAAATAATTATTGTAATAATACATTTTAAATGACTATTAAAACATAGTCATGCACATGGCCAAAGAGTGACACGAGTCATCAGAAGCTGAAACCCTTTGTATTTGTCACTTGATGAATTACAATTTGATGATTAACTCAGAAGGATCTTTGTGTTCTTTTAATTATATAATCACGAAGAATTGATCTAGGGGAACTACCCAGTCGGGGCTGCCCCCCTGTCCCTCTCTCAGACAGGAGTTTGCTTTCCCTCAATAAATCTATTCTGCTCATAACCTCCGTTTGGTCTTAAAATTCATTCTTTGGTTTTAGAGAACACGAACTCGTACAGGTCATGTCCAGAGATCGTTTTTCCCTATGTCATTTGGAGGTTCAGCTTATCGTTTGGAGGTCACACATGTGAGATAAGTTTTTCCCCTTGTATCGTTTTGGAGGTCCCAGCAAGACCATTGGACACAGGCTTACATCCAGCAAGTATCAGAACTACTTGGCCTTCATTTGTTATCAACCGGAATCATCATCTGTTACCTAACATTTCTCTGGGCTATGAGTTCCATAATTTCAGTAGCAGTCATTGGAAGACACTAGAAAATTCCTTTGTTTTGCTAACAGGACAACATGAGATCCCTAATTACATTTATAGGAAGGAAAGCAAGAGTGTAGCAGTACTGACAGAAATGCCATGGGAAACCTCAGCTCAGATTGGGCCATTGCTGGAGCTCTACAGATTTCTACAGGTTAATTTTGGCTCATTTGATCCTAGATTGATGGACAGTGGTCAGTATCCTTCTTTCCATCAGGTGGCCCCAAAGGATGCATATTTGGCCCTTGTCATGGTATCCTTGATGCTTCATTTCCACCGGACCTGGGTGGGCCTGCTCATCACATAGCCATAAGGGTCTTCAGTTTCTCTCAGATGTAAGAGCTGAGATGGACAGGAGCAGAGTCTGTGTAGCCTTTGTGGGAATGGTGTCAACAACGACTGTAACTCAGCTGCAAAGAGACATGGCATCCTGGCTGCAGAGACGACATCTGCCAATGTGGTGGTCATTCACTATTACACTGATAGTGCAAATGATGTGAACTTCCACATAATGCAAAATTTCATGACTTGGAAAGTCTGGATAGCAAACTCACAATGGCATGCTGACCTGGATGGGAGACATTTCATACTTGAGCCATTCCGTGGGATTCTTTTCTTTTTCACACCACCATGAACAGATTTCAGGTTTCAAAGATTTTGTCCAGGCAGCTACCCCTCTCAAATACCCAGAGAACACTTACCTCATTATGTATTGGGCCAAGAATTTTCACTGCTCATTTTCTGAATCTGACTGTTCCTGGAAGAACTGTACACCTAGTGCCTCTTTGGATTTGTTGCCCCTGGAGCATTTCAAGGGATTTGTGAGAGACAAGAGCTACAATATATACAATGCTGTGTATGCCGTGGCCCAGGCCCTCCACACCATGCTTTTAGAAGAAGTACAAAGGCCACCAGCAAGAAATAGATGGACAGGAGCAGAGTCTTCCTCCCTGGAAGCTGCATCTCTTTCTGAAGAACATCTGCTTTTCCAGTCCTTCTGGGGACCTAGTGAATTTGGATGGCACACAGAGACTGGATTCAGAGTACGATATTCTCAATTTCTGGAACTTTCCAGAAGGCCTTGGACTTCAGGTTAAAGTTGGCAATTTTCTTCCCAAGCTCCCCATGGCCATAATTTGACTGTATCTGGGGATATGATAGAGTGGGCCATGGATTTACAGAGACTCCCTGCTCAGTCTGCAGTGAGTGTTGCAATCCTGGATACAGAAAGAGCCCCCAGGAGAGAAAGGCTGCCTGCTGTTTCAATTGCACACCTTGTGCAGACAATGAGATCACCAATGACACAGAATAGAAACACACTTTTGGAGGGCAGCTCGGCTGGAACCCAGAAACCCTGGGCAGCCCGTCCTGGGTGCACAGAGTGATTAGCCAGATCAGTAACATGGAAGCACCTCATCCACAGCACGGAGCCAGCAGGGAAGCTCTGGAGAGCTCCAGCAGCAGACGCACAGGCCCAGGCCCACATCACAAGGCCTACTGTGGCTTCACATGCAGCACAATGCCCAAGTCAAATCTGGCTGGAATATACAGCATCTTTCTGGGATCTGACATAGACACTATAGCAGAATGAATGAGAATCGGCATAGGAATTTGACTACTTTTATTTCCCCTTGTTTGGTGCATCAGCAATCCCTTTTCTGTCTGGTTGCAAGTTATCTTTTCTCTTTCTCTCTCTTCTGTCTCTCTTGTATTTTGTGATTATGTTTTGTTCTCAGATTATTTTTTCTTTTCTCTAATCTGTTCCTCAAGTTCTCTTTTTCCCCTTTCTTGTCTCATCATCTTCTTTTCTTTCCTGTACTCTTTGATTTTTCTCTTTTAAATTTCTTACTCATTTTTTAAAAATTTTCTTCTATTGATCTTCTTTCTCTGTTCATGAACTCCTTTTTAAATTTAAACTTTCAAGTGAGTAGGCATTGTCTCTTCACTTTATGATTATATCTTCAGACTCTATTTTCTTTTGTTCCTCCTGGGTCTTCCAGTTTCCCAGAACAATTTGCCATAGATAAAACTTGGAAACAATCCAAATGCCCATCACTCAAGGAATGGCTAAAAAGATGTGTCATTTTTATACAAAGGAATTGTTTATATATATATATATATATATATATATATATATATATATATACTCAGCTATGAATAAAGATAAATCAAGGCTCTTATAGGTAAAAAAAAAGAATTGATCTGAAAGAGGTATTTGTTAAACATTGAGGAGCTTATGATGCTTGGAGATTTTGGTAAAAGTCAAGTTTGTTTGGTAGCTCTGGATGAGGTTTGCGTTTCTACCAAGTTCCCAAGTGCTATAGGATGCTACTCATTTAAATAATGAAGTTCAGCCAGGTGTGGTGGCGCATGCCTGTAATCCCAGCACTCGGGGGGCTGAGGCAGGAGGATTGTTGTGAGTTCAAGACCAGCCTGAGCTACAAAGTGAGCTCGAGGCCAGCCTGAACTGCATAGTGAGACCCTGTCTCAAAAAGAAAAAAAAAAAAAAAAAAAAAAATGAAGTTCCAGGGCAAAGGGAGTTCCTGATGGATTAAGCCTCACTAGCACTGCCTTGTTCAGTTCCTTTTTGGTTAACATAGGATTGAGTAAAAGTCGTAGTCACAAGATGCAAAATACAAATAAATGCAAATATACTATGATAGTCTCTTATTACTACAAGCAAGAAGCTAGTGGACACAAATGCATAATGAAACTTGTATTGTTATGAAAGGAGGTTTGTATACACACATAAAGCAATTCTGTTGATTTTTCATGGTGATAGAGCTGGAATTATAAGACACTTGCCAAGGCCCTCACGGATTTGTACCAGACCAATTCTAGTAATTGTCTTTAGACCTTGTGGTGAAGTAATACCAACTTTTCTCTGGAGACACTTGAGAAGGCAAATTTAGCTAGTATCCTCATTCTAATGACATTCAAAGGTAAGTGTCCTTTGTGCTTCTCCTAGTCAAGTACAGTTTCTGTACATTTATGTGAAGATGCTCAATTTTGGCAAGCCTCAGATTTAATTATGCATGATGCACCTTTGTTACAAAATAAATGAGCTCTAGTTTTAAACCCCAACAGGGCTACAAATATCTAGATATCTACCCAATTTGGGGCATGAGCATCTGTGTGGAACCTCTGATAGCTGAAGCTTTTTAGGGAAGAATCATGCACTGTTGAACAAAATATATAATTCTTTTTTATTCTAGTGATTCAGCCTGGTGCCTTCAACATAGATGTCCTCATTTAATATCATAGCAGATATACCCATTAGATGCTTTTCATTTTTGTATGAAGAATCTACAGTATCCACTTTTTTATTCCAAACATCTATACCAAGAGTTCAGAGAGCTGGAATTTAAGTTTTCTGCTTTGACTCAATGTTTTATGTCACACATTGTAATGTTTCTCTGGATAACACATTCATTTGTTCAATTATTAATTGGTATGTTTGCATAGTTATTCATTTATTTAATCATTTATTAGTCTTTGTTCACTTTTCCACTATGAAAATTTAATGTCTTTGATGAGAGGGGATCTTTTTCTTGGTTAGTTATTTGGCAATTGGGTTTACTGAGAAAGAAATTTCAGCCTGTGAGTTCCACACACACAGGCATTGCAGCCATATTCTGTTGAACCTTAATGGTATACTGCTTTGTTAATTGTATTTAGGTGTTCCTGGTGAGTGAATAAATTCCATTCTTGATTAATCTCTACAGAGATTTTTAGAAATAAATTATCAGGAGACTTCTGAGATTTCTTCAATGCCCCAGCTGTGTGCCAACACACTATAGGCTGAAAAGATCAGAAAGTTATTTTCATATATAATGCTGATACTATCACCTTTGGAGACAAGTAATTAGGAAACAGTGCTGATGCAACCTAGGACTTGAAAAATGGGCTAAGCTGAAGCTGTGGAGCAAAGTGCTGTCTTTGGTTGCCTTGTAGTCAAGGTGCTGCACAAGACCTAGAGAAACACAAGCCTATTTTGACTAGATTCTTATTCTTTTATAAACTACAATGGGATTATAGTTATAGTGATTTTAGTGAAACTTTTACTAAGTGGTACTGTACAAAGTATATCAAAAATAGCATGAAAAATAACTTTGATACATATAGAATAGCAATTAAAATTATTTAAAGTCATTTTACATGGAGGAAAACTTCATCTATAATGATTATAATTCACTCCACATTCTATGATTTAACTTCCCTTAGAAAGCCCAAATATTTTTTTTTTGCTTTTTATAACTTTATTTCAACATAACTATACTGACTGAAATATACTCATATTGGTTAAAAGAATGCAATTAAAAACTTATGCAATTTCTAGCAAAAATTGGTACATGGTTTAAATATTTTAAACAGGATTTGCAGTCTGGTTTATTTTTATCTATTACACGTGTATAAAAAGATCCTTCATCAAATGCTGCTAAAGAAAGCAGCAAAAAAGTTGAGAAATATTTTTGCCTCAGAAAAGTAACAAGTATTGCACTGTAAATTTTATAAAATTTGTGTAACACAACATTGCTGTAATGTTACAATGCCAGTGTACAAAGTTCAGTAATTACTACTGGATATGGAAGGGGTGGGCGGGAGGAGCCTCTGTACACACATGGAACTGTAAAAGCTGTCTGTTTCACTAATATTGCATGTAGATTATAAATCTACACAAAGCAAGATTCAGATAATTTCTTAAATCTGAATTCACACTATCAAGCTCACTTCATCTGCTGAGGCCAGTAAGAGATCTCAGTACATTTAGCTTTTTTAAGTTTTTCTGATCTGTGCAAACAAAAGAAAAAGTTTTTTTGCAAGCTTCTCAGTCCAGAAGTGACAGTACACTGCAGGCAAGGTCTTCCTTCCATGTCAACATTCACAGGTGACACATGATGAGCTCAGCTTGGATTTTAATTTATACCAGCACTCACGTGTGAACAGCCCCCAAAGTCAGTGAGCACATGACGTTAGAAGTGACTCAAATTACAATGGCCCTTCTTGGAAGATTAGAGCAAAGCATCAGCCACAGCTACAAGAAGCCTTACAAAACAGTGAAGCCCCTTATGAATGAATTAAGTCTCAACAACAAGAAAAAGGTAGCCCCAAACAAGCAGCTTTGAAAAGGAGGAAAACATATCATTTAAAATAGCTTGAAAACCAACTTGAATATAGGTTAAAAAATACATTTTCATAAAACTACCTAGGAAGATGCTTATAATACATTCTCTGGTATTTTCAGTTTATCACTAGTTACTGAACGTATCAATTTATAAATAGCATGTTCCTATTTTTGTTCTTTCATCAAAAGTGAAATTCTAGATTCAATTCTACCGGAGGAAGGAGGACTAGAAAATGAAAATATTCAAACAGTTCCATGCAAACATATTTTCCAAATGGAAGAATCCCTAAATGGACCAGAAGTTCTGATTAATAATATACTTTTTACTGAAACAATTTTTAGTAAGTAAAAATACATGGCATTAAGGTTCAGGACCTAATATAGGGAAAGAAACCTTCTGTCCAAGAGAGGAACACGAGGGGGATGCCAAGCTGTCTCTTTCAGGAACTTTTATAGTGTAAAGCCATGACGGGCAAAGGTGGAGTGTACGAGAACTCACTCAGGTGGACGTGGGGTGGGACAAAACCACTGTCAACTAATGGGATTATAAGCACACCATTGCTCAGGTAAAATTGGTTAGATCCAGGGTCAAATAGGGAAGGGAGTCACTTAGCAAGGTGGAATGAAAGTAAACAGGACCTTACCTGGTGGCCATCAGATAATAATTTTTTTCTGGCTTTCTTAGGGTAATGATCAATCCTGGATGCTATTCTTTAGGGAGGTCAGCATTTGTTTGGTCTTTCGGTTTGGCTCACAGCAAGAGCATCCCTCTCTCCTACGTCATAAGGTATCTTTGTCTTCTGTGTTATCTCCTTTGAGACCCTGTCTGACCACCTATAATATTTTCATCTAACTCACTGCCTGCAACACTTCCTTCTTTGTTTTTATTTTGATCAATTTTTATTTTTATTGTTATATTCATTTAAGTTTGTAAATAATTAATTTACAATATGCAATCTGTTATTAATCTCACATTATGTATCTATTTCCGATATATATATATATATATATATATATATATTTTTTTTTTTTTTTTTTTTTTTTTTTTTTTTTTTTTTTTTTTTTTTTTTTTTTTTTTTTTTTTTTTTTTTTTTTTTT